>CM047805.1:177723177-177983271 GCA_026214975.1 Gentiana macrophylla | reverse complement strand
TAATTCAACGCACAAATTGCTTTCGCGGTCATTGTCAATGTGCTTGTTGGTTATTAATGATGTTATCTCGGGCAACCAGAGTGCTTTTGTTTCGTAGATTGACTGGGCTGCATAATGCCATTGTTGCTTTTGAGGCATTTTATTCCATGAAAGTAGGGGCACCTGGTTGTCATAATCTTGCGCCTATCAAACTTGACATGGCCAAGGCTTTCGATCGGGTAGAATGGATTATATTTGGGAGTTATACACCGATGTGTTTTCCAGGGGCTTTCTGATTTGTTGCGCGAAATGTGTTTCGCTTTGTTACTTACCGGCCCTTGTCAATGGTAAGCCTGGCCTCGGATTGTCCCAACTCGGGATTCGCAGGCGATCCTCTTCCCCTTTCTTGTTTATCATTTATGCCGAGGGTTGATGCTTTGTTGGATCGGTCCGTGCTGTGGCTTGCTTCGGGTATTTCATTTGGAAGGCAAGCACGCCATTCGTATCGTGACTTGCTTTTTTGGCCGACTTTATAGTATGTTATTTTTTCGAGTACATGGACGGGCTCATTAGAGACACACTTAGTGGACCTTTTCAATCACAACGGATGCCTCTCGCTCAAGCCATAAATTTTCATAAGTCGAGTTTATACTTCGCAAGGCACCAATTCGGGCGAGAGGATAGGGAATATATTTAGGCTTTTCTCCGCATTCCCGTGGGGACAAAGGTGGTAAATACTTGGGCATGCCTTTGTCATTGGATGAAACAAACGTCAGTGTTTTTGATTTCCTTCGAGAGAAGGTGTGGAAAAAATTGTCTGGTTGGAAGGATAAGCTCCTCTCACCTGCAGGGAAGGAAGTTATGATCAAGTCCAACCTCCAAGCTATACATACATTCATTATGCAATGTTTCAAGGTCCCAACCACACTAGTTCATGAGATTGAGAAATGTATTCGTGGCTTTTCTCGCGTGGGGGACACTGAGACCAAACGGAAGATGCATTGAGGAATCGGGACACCCGGGCCGCCGCCCAAAAATCGTGGGTCTTGATTCGCAACTTGGAGTGTTTTAATTTAGCCTTGTTGGGTGAGCAGCGTGGCGATTCCTTACTTATCCCGCCGCCTTACGAGTCATGTTCAATGTGGCGACCACCCGGTACTACTATTATGGCAAAGTAGGTTGGGAAGTAGACCTTTCTTTCTCGTGGAGGAGCTTGCTGGAAGGTAGAGATATGTTAATGCCGGGATTGCATGGCTAATAGTGAGATGGTATTATGACCGCGCAGGTATACGCGGAAGTCAGTTATTTCCTTGCCTTGAGCGTGCATGGTGGATTGCCAAAGTCGGCATGCGTATCATCCTCGTGACCGCATGCAGTACGGGCGGGATGTTTGGAAAGTCACGGTACCACCGTGTGTTCACCACTTCCTATGGCGGTGCCTGCATGACCGCTTGTCGATAGAGAGCAACCGCCGTCGCGTAATACGGGTCTTTGTTTGGCACAAGGGGTAGAGATGGAGTCCCTATGCCATGTTCTTTTATTGTGATTATGCCAGGAGATCTGGGCACCTCGCTTTTTGGCGTCAGCCAGATACATCATGGATCGAATTTTAGGAGTTTTGGTGTGTTGATAGTGCGCTACACCCCGGATGAGGTTTCCACTTTCTCAGATGCTTCTTTCGGGACCTCTGAAAGCCCGTGCAAAGGCGATTTTTATGATGTGCCTATTTATGTATCCCACGTGGAGCCGCATCTCAGCAGGGGGCATTGGAGTATCGAATGGCCGTCTGCACTTCTCACACGGAGCCTGGAGTCCTGCTCACCCGATTATATGGAATGCTCTTCCTGTGGGTAGTTGGAAATGCAATTGCGATGCTTCACATGGACTCGATCCGTGTAGGCCTGATCTTCGAGAGATGCGCTTTGGCTCGATTCGCCGCTTTTCGCTCCACCTCGACGCCGGGTATAAGTCCCGAGACTCTTGAGATGCAAAGCGATCCTAATGGCAATGGAAAAGGCTATACCTTAGACTTATTGTAGTTACCTTTCGAGACTCGATCGTCCTGGCAGTGGTGTTCAAGCTCTCTACGACCGGAAGATGATTTGTCTGCCTTCATTGTTTAAGCGCATGATCGCTTCTTGTGCTTCGTCCCTTCGCTTCTTCTTTTACGCTTGTTAAGCCGCGATCGCACTTCAAAGACATTTGCCGGCTAGGCATGTGCTATATCATATTGATCGTATTGATTGGGATTTTTTCCCATCACGATGTAATTTTCCGCTATTATGATTTGGCTTAATAAAATCATTTTTCCTTAAAAAAGATTAATTTGAGTTCGTTCCTAAATAAAATAAAATAAAAGATTAATTTGAGTTCATAATATTAATAACAATGTGGGAAATGTGCTAGTATGGTGAGTGTGTCTCCTCGTGAACTTGGTAATTTATTTTACGTGGGTTAAACACCAAAGAGTCATATTAACTCGATCTAAATCGCAATTTTATCACACGTATCACTACTATTCTAGTTAACATAAAATAAATATGTAATTTAATAGTTATTCTAATATAATATATATATATATATAAATATATATAGATGTACATAAATTGCAAAATATATATATAGATATAAATATATAGGTACCAAGATATTAATTTTTAGAGAACTCACCAAAACTTATATAATTTGGTTTATACGATCTTTCGATTAATTGAAATGTGTTCGATCTCTCCTTTTATTTTAGGTCCAATTGAGTAAGTGAAACGGTGCACTCTCGAGGTAAACAATTCCTCCTCACACGAGCGTATGAAATTGTCATATGTCCATTGTCATCACCCAAGATCCACAATCAAGTTACGGTAAACTAATTAATCTAAACAGTCCCGAGTACAAATCTACCTTTAGATAAAAGGAGTCATTCCGTCACAAACGGTCAATTTTATTTTAAAGGCCCGGTTGTCAAAGCCGGACGATTCAACTTTCCGGTTTAAGTTTCAATTAAACTGATGATTTAACATTATTACGATCTCGAGTACAAATTATAATAAAATTCATTTCTCCCAAAACAAATTTACTCCCGTTAGGAAATCGATTCCGCTTATCACGCTTGTTCACACGGCCAATTTTACCCTCCGGTTTTTCTATCTTTTATTTCAAATTCTCGACTACGAGGCGCCAATTCATAATTAGATTATGAATTCCTCGATCTATTAAATATGTCAATACTAATATGATCAAAATAGAAAAAGATTCAATTAACTCAATTTTAGTCATTTTAACTTAACAACATTTCTTTAACTAAAAGATCGAAATAAAACCGATTACATAGTTTTGGCCAAGATTATATTTAGCCTAAAAACATTATAACAACTAAAAATACAAAACAAACATAAATACTTAAGAAAAGTACCCTAATACGGCAGCTTGATTCAAATCGTATTTTCCTGACATTACAACTTTTTTAGCAAAACCGACTTCCGAGATTTTCTCGAGCATTACAACGATATTACATTATTACGGCGTAAGGCCTTATTTACTACTAAAAAGAAAAGAAAAGAAAAGAAAAGAAGAAGGAGCAGATATATATATATATAGATCGTTATATATATATTGGCACATCCTCGAAATTGTTGAAATGAGCCTCTTTATATAGGAAAATCTTCCAAGGCCGACTGTCCGTATTAGGCCGGATCGGTCCGACTAATGATTACTTCCACCTTCTTAAGTAATCAGATGTGCGGTATGAGATATTTATATATATATAATTATATATAACTTGTAAAATTCATATCTCGAGTTCTGACCTCCAAAAATCGCAAACGAAATGCCAAAATTAAGATCTCGAGAAACTCTACAACTTTCATGAAGGACTCTTCTCCAGATAACGCTTTTTGATGACCTCGTGTTCCTCCGGCTTTTACGGATTTTTCTTAATCCAAGTCGATTAGCCACTTGATCACCGCTTAAGTTCTAGACCTCCAATCTTCATAATTCAAATTGCATTGGAACACTCTTGGAAAAATCTACAACTTTTGTGAAGAACACTTTTTCTGAAAATATCATTTTGATGAGCCATTCGCTTGTCAAGATATTTCTCTATTATTACTTATCCTGATTGACGGCTTATCATTCACTTGCCTATTCAATCACCATTTAAACTCGTGGACTTTCTAAATCATTCCGTAGATATGATTAAACTTCAAAATGTCGATTCTCGGGTCTTGGTTTATAAATCGCAATAAAACATCACAAATACCCACGTAAATCTGACACTTACACTTCGATTTACTAAAATCGGTACAAAATTACAACTTTTTATTATTATTATTACTAAACACTCTAAATTATAAAGACTAACACTTTATACCATAATTTCATATATTTTATATAGAATTTGTTGATAAAACATAATAATATAACATATTTTTAATCATATAAAAATAATACATCAAATTACTTCCCCACTTAAATTTTGATCGTCCTCTGTTAAAAATAAATTTAATAAAAGATAAGATAATTTTTCGATTATAATATATTTTGTCAATATTATAAATATATTATCTATCTTAATTTAAAATCTTAAGAGTGACAAAAAGAAGAGATATAATCAAAATAACTTAAACATTAAATATTATTTAGATAAAATTATATATGTAATACTTAAGAAGTATAAATAAAATATCGTAATTATTTTTAATCGCAACTATTATGAAATTCTGAATCGGAAATTTTAAGAAAGAATCGACAAAATTACGCTTATTTTATTTTCAAGATGTTGGTTAATCGAAAAGAAATCAAAAAGAGAAAGATAAATGTCGTGCCACGCATCTACATCTTTATATTTTTTTGAAAAAACAAATTCTTAAAGATCCTTTTTTTTTTCAGATTTTCTCTTTTTTTTTTTTTTTTTTTTTTTTTTTTTTTTTTTTTAGAAATTAAGAACTAAAAGCGCGAGAGTGTGTGAAAATCAAACTTACAGGATCATTGCTTCATCAAGATTGATCGGAGTATTACTCTTTCGATCGAAAATTACAAGTCCGGTTTCTTAAACTTGTAATAATTCCCGAGATCTTATGATTCAACTTTTCCTTTTTCAATTTTTCTTGTGCCTTTCATTCCCAAAGAATAGGACATTTCGTGATAATACCCTAAATTTTGACTACTATCATCGTGCAATCGGAGCTTAATTACCTCATATAATGATATAGACATTTCGTGATAATACCCTACTCACTCCAATCATTGGTAGCTACATCCGATTTGTGCTTTTATTTTTAAGTTGTTAATCACGTATAAGGAAGATAATTGATATTTGATTAATTCGTGTAAATATGGTGCTTCGTTTCTAATTAATATATCCGAACTTATTACCAAAATCGCTATGTTGCAAGTGTCATGAGGTAAGATCGAATATACTACTACTTATTTAATTTTTCCAATCTCAAAGATATACCAAAATTTAGCTTTTACGCCACCATCTCTTTTATCAAGACGCATAAACTTGCAGATTTCAAGGAAATGTAGACCAAAATAGCTAAAGCTCGGTTATTTAATCATAATTGACAATTTCGAGTGAGGTCTCGATCACTCTAATCAAGGCCGAGTGAGTTATTTGGCTATAGCTTATATTTTTGTGGTGCCAAAATCAATAAACTTAATCCAATTCCAAATTCATAATTCAGATTGAAAATGATTCTAAAATTTTACTTATAAATATCAATCATACTTATATAATTTTATAAAACAATATCTAATATTAATTACTCCATTATATAAACTTAAAATCTTCTTAAAATCTAAATTAGACATATAATATATATATAAATATTTTTTTTTTTTTTTTTTTTTTTTTCAAAATTTTAATGAATTTTTTTCTAACCTAACTCTACTCCCACTTACTTAAGTGGCATCGTCCCGATGTTCAATAAGTAGTAAAGAAGTAGGTTCAAAATAAAATTAAAATTATCTATCAACGTTATTTTTCCGAATTTATTTTAGCGTATACTAATTATATCATTAAAAAAACAAACAACTTAAAAACTAAGACATATATATTAAACAAGATACATTATTACAAACTTAACTAAAGGACTGCAAACTTAACTTAACTTAACTTATTAAAACTTAAATCTTACTAACAAACTATAACAACTCTCTAGATAGTAGATTTAACAACCCGTGTATCAACCGGTAGCAATCCAAACCGACTATCTCTAGACGGAAAAATTTCATCCGCTCTCAAATTTCTTCTACTCCATCGAGAAGAATACACAAACGTGATATCAACCAAGAATTAGGCATAGGTTTCCTACTACCTCTTGTGATCCCAAACTCCAACATCGCCCTTGAATCAAAATACCCCAATCAACAAATACACCGAATGCCAAAGCAAAAAGTAGAAGCATTTCATTCTCGCTAAACTTCCAAAATCCTGTGATAAACTCGAGAATTTATAAAATGTTTCCACGCTTTAAATGTGGAAGTAAAGCTCGTGGTAGACATGTCGTGATTTGTATCAAAAAGGGGAACAGACATTGAAAGACTCGTGTACTTTATTCAAATGATTAGAGGGATTTTGTAGTCCCCATTGCATTTCAAAATGTGGCATAAACCGTGGAATTTCAAAATTTGGTTGATGATAGATGAAGAGAAGGGAATGTACCACCTCTTACTAACAATGCAGGTAGACTTATCATAGATGTCGCCATTAGCGCAGAATAAAATTCTCGCACTATCGAGACATTTACCCTTCCTCTCGTGTACTTACAAATTTTTTCCAACCGAAACTCCTAATGAGAGTTTTACCCCACCGATCAATTTTATCAAAATTAAAACCTTTCTCCAATAGATTGAGAATTAGCAAAACGAGGTGTAAATTTATACTCTCATTAGAGGCTTGCGATTCCGGATGATCCGTGTATTAGCTCGTAAGAATTTACAGATGGTGAGGAGTGGTTCGACATTTTTAAAACTTGATAAAAATAAAATGACAAATGAAGTAGATAGGCAAAGTGAAAGAAATTTATATGCTTTCCTCATTCCCCTGGCCTCCTTTATATAGATAGAAAATAATACATACGTGGATGAACGAGACACTCAAAAATGAGTCATGTCGCTTCCTTCACGGATCGGGTCGAGTATAGCCCGGACCGTCCGCCTCATCCTCGCTTTTAATGAGGGACAGAGGTAAAAGTCAATTTGATTTTTGGCTATTTACTTTCACGTGCCTCTTACTAGCTCTTTCCTCAAGATACATTATAAAGTTAATTTAACTTGATACTTAACGGATAAAACGACACATTATATTTTGTAAAATGACATAGTAATTATACTAAAATTATTTTTGGTTTTTTTTTCTTTATAGTTTTTATAAAAACTAAACCGATTTAAAATGCAAACCAAAATTTTATAAAATCTATCGTAACGTTAAAGTAAACTAAAATTGAAAACAAACCAATAGTTAAATGACAAAAGTCGAATGCAATAAAATGTGTAGTAAACATGTTTCATCAATCATTATAAATTCAATCTTCATCATAATCTTCCTCCGATCAACTTGAAAACTCGAACTTGGAAACGATCGAGAAGTCGATGGATAAGTCAAGTCGTGGTCCTGATCAACTATCAAGACCCATCGAACTCATGCCGATGTAACATGTGCAAACTCGCGAATCCTCCCAACTCGACATCGCCGTCTCTCAACACTGTCGGTAAATACACCGCCTCACTAGATTGGCTTCCAAAAGGATAAGACGATGGATGAAAGCTCGACCGCAGTGGAATAGTGTTTCCACCGTGGTAAGGTATATGGATCGATCGATAAGGTGGATAGGCAGATCATCAAAGTAGGATTACGGCTAAAATCGCCGCCTTTCTAAACCTCTACGAATATCATCACACCACGCTTAGTACTTCAAAATAATAAAGCCACATTGGCTTGACCACGCCGCAACATCCGCTACTAAAGATTGAAACATGTCATATGTGATAGTGTTGGAGAAAGGAGTTTGTTGAGGCCGACTAGAAAAAGATGGAAAAGAAGAAGATGTAAAACTGGTGAGCCGGCCGAGTTTGACGCCTCCTAAGCAAAGAGCTAATACTACCATCCGGAAGACTAGTCAAACTAGTCCAATCGATTTCCATCGCCGAGATAACTTGTCATTAGGCAGAATGGTACTCCCAACCTACGACATAAATCGTAGATAAAACAAGGGAAGTAAAGATGACTCCTCGGTCCGGCGATGACAATACTCTCAAAAATCCTCTTAAACATGACCTTTCCAACATCCACTCTAACATCATTTACCATAGCCTGTGCAATACATACATCTTCCTTTCCAAAAGCAAAGGTGTTTACGAGAAGGATAGAGATTATGGCTAATAAATCTTTAATCGCCTTAAACCTCTAAAACAGCTTCCCGTAATTAAACCGATTTTCAACCCACACCGCGTCGGGTCAAAAACAAATGGCTCGTAAGGCCGCTCACTTCAAAACTAGCAGATCATCTAAATTATAGACTACCCTATAATCCTCCTCATCAGAAAACCTCAACTCCTAAAATTGCATTAATGACGGCAGGTTAAAAGGAATATTTCTAGCTCAGAAGGTACAGCTCGATCGAGTAAGTCGCTTTTCCGACATAGTAGATAAAACCGAATAAAACTCAATACTACTATAGTCGTGTTAATCTCACCTTCCCTTCTCGTCGCTAAATCTAACCACCGACGCCTTCTAAAGATATTTTTGACTTCATCACCTAAGTCATCCAAATCTAAACCTTTTCAACCAAAACATCACACTTACTATAAATTTTTGCATACGCTTTCTTAGCCTCAGTGATGCGGTTCTTTCAAAACTTACAGATTCCTCTTCAGTGATAAAATTATCATCGTGCTTACGACAGAGTTGAAATTGGAATTTTGATTTTCTTTCTGTAGACTCTAGTACTGACTCACCCATTCTACGATATTGGTAATGCCAATCAACAAAACAACAACAAAAACAAAGAAAAAATAACAATGTCACAACACATTCAAAAATCAAAACAATTGAAATTAATCTAAAAATTATGAAAATACAAAATTAACAACTAAATAAACTAGATTATACCTTATAGTGTAAAAACGCTGAAAAGTAGGCCGAAAAGTGTTAAAGTCGCCGGATGAATGGAGCTTGTTCTTGACCCTTTTTTGAATTTTCCACTTTGTGTTGAAGAGAGAGATGATAATGAGAAGAAATCAAGTAGCTGGTGTAGTGTGAGATGATTTAATTTTGTGGGAATTAAAAAAATCGTAATGTGGGGGTTTAAAGTGGCGGTCATCGTTAGAAAAATTAGTGAAGGCAAGAAGAAAAGAATGGTCCCCGCCTGCTTTATGTTTTAGACTCCTGACCGGCCCATTAGATACCGGATCGGTCCGTGAACAATTTTTTCTGCTTTTTTTTTTTTTTTTTTGTTTTTTTGAATAAAACTTATACAAATTCTAATAAAACTTAATTAAAGTCTTAAAATAAGTTTATAAAATAAAATTTGAAGGAACTTTTATAATTTCATAACAATTTCTAAAAATTTAATAAAATCCTTATAACACTTTAATAAAAAGCTTATAAAAATTTAATAAATTTATATCAACTCTTATAAAACATCTAAAAAAACTTTTATAAAACTTTTATAAAACTCCTCAAATTTTATAAAGATCCAATTTTATGAAATTCTCGTTTATGCTAAAATTTTATAAAATAAAATAAAAGACTCGAACTTAAGTGGGTTCCTCGATTCTTCGATTTCTAAATCCTCCAAAGTTCGATATAACGCCGATCAACCTAACTCCTAAAAATGAGGCATTTGAATTATCTCTCGAATTCCATCGATTTTCGGATAACCACCTAATCGCTCCTTCCTAACAATACTCAAACACTCATCCTGGATCTCGCTGTGTTTTTCCCACAAATCATTCAACATGTTCACTTTTTCCACAGATTCTCGCATCTCATTAGAAACTTTGCCCTTCTTTTTCGCGCACTTCTTGATGTCCCATTACATACTTCTCTTAATCTAATCTCTCTCAACAATTTCTTGTTTTGTTCAAAACTAAAGCTTCTATAGAAAACGCGACATCTTTATCAAGGCCTAATTTCAAAAGTAAAATAAAACTCCTATTCTATCTAAAAGACATCCAGCTTTTTTACGCCTATCCGTAAAAGACGAAAAAGTTTAAACATAATTAAAATTACGTAAAAGTAGAGTAAAGATAGATAGCACTCTGTATTTGGCCGATTCCGCTCGCTCTGCTTTTTAGTTTTCATTTTTTTTTTTTTTTTTTTTTTTTTTCTCAATTTGTCGGGGATCAATCAAGAGCATTATTTCTTCTTTCAAAGGATTCCTTCTCCTTCTATAAATAACTTTACTCTATGTCCATTGGCTATAAAAGTTGTATTTCCATCGCTTAGTCCAACAAATCAGCTTTTGTAAACCTGTTACTTTAAATGGACTCGCCCATCTTGATTTAAGCTTACCTGAAACAACTTTAAACGTGAATTGTACAAAAGCACTCGATCACCTACATGGAACTCACGCTAAAGATTCTCTTATCATGGAAGGACTTCGTATGCCTTTGTAGATTCGAGCATTTTCATAAGAATCGAGACGAAATTTTCTAGTTCTCACAATCAAGCAATCTATGATCACCGACAAACTTTTAGGATCGAAATTTAAAAATCTAATAGCCTGTAAGGCTCGGTGTTCTAACTCAACCTGAGATGACAAGACTTACCAAAGACTAGCTTATAGTGGAGAACAACCTATTGGTGTTTTAAAAGTCGTTTCATACGCCCATAACGCATCATCTAATTTAATTGCCCGCTTTTACGATTTGAATCAACTGCTTTTTCCACGATTCTTTTGATTTCTCTTTGACACCTCTACCGACCACCGGTTTGCGGATGATAGTATGCTCTAGTTTATGTGTTACACCATATTTCTCAATTAACTTAGTAAATGGTCTATTACAAAAGTGTGAACCTCTATCGCTAATGATCGCCTCGAATGCCATATCTAGTGAATATGTTCTTTTAAGGAATCGTATGACAACCTTGGTATCATTAGTGGGAAGAGCTTCACTTTTCTACCCATTTTGAAACATAATCTACCATTACTGAATAAATCTTTTTCCAAACGATATAGAAAAGGTCCCATGAAATCTATACCCCAAACATCAAATAACTCACATTCTAAAATAGGTTGCATAGGCATTTCATGTTTTTTAGATACATTTCCCATTTTTGACAAGATTCACAAGATTTAACGATTTATAAGCATCTTTATATAATGTAGGCCAATAAAACCACATTGTAAAACTTTAAAAGCGCTTTTCCAACCTCCATGATGACCTCCTCGCCTCACGATCATGACAAAATGATAAAATACTTAAAGTTTCATTATCAGCACACATTTTTTCCGATTATCCCATCGTAACATTTACGGAAAAGGTCCGTTCCTCCCAAGAATAAAATTTTAAGTCATAAAAGAATTTCTTTTTCACAAGTGCCAGTCCAATGAGACGGAATATAATCACAAAGTTAAGTAATTAATGATATCTCCAAACCAAGGTGAGATTTCCTTAGAGGAATCCTATTTTTTAATAATTGCATGGTTGAAGGAGTATCTATTCTAAATAGTTGTTCATCAGAAATGAATCTTTAATTTCATTCCCTATCTCTTCCTCGCCTCCATTCTACTTAGTGATCTCACTACTACGCTTTCACTTCCTTTTTATCTTTAATTTCAATATCAAATTCTTGTAGTAGAGAATCCATCTAAGAAGACGTGGTTTTGCATCCTTCTTACTCAAGAAATACTTCAGAGTCGAATGGTCTGTGGTAGACTATTACCTTAGAACCGACAATATATGATCTAAACTTATCTAAGGCAAAAATCACAGCCAACAGCCTTTTCTCAGAGTTGCATAATTTAGTTGAGTCATGCTTAATGTGTGGGATGCATAGTAAATAGCTTTGAGAATTCTATTGTACCTTTGACCTAAAACACTCCTACACAATAAATCACTAGCATCACACATAATTTCAAAAGGTAAATTCCACCTGGTGCTACCAAAATCTGTGCAAGAATCAACTTCGCTTTCAGTGGTCTTAAACGCTCCATACATTTACTATCAAAGTTAAAAGATACTTTTTTTCAAGCAAATGACTTAACGGCTTTGCTATCTTTGAAAAATCTGCAATAAATCTCCTATAAAATCCTCGCATGTCCAAGAAATCCTCTTAGAGTCCTTAGATTAACTGGTGGCGGTAATTTTTCAATCACCTCGACTTTAGCTTTATCAACTTCAATTCCTATTTCGTAGATTCTATGACCTAAAACAATTCCTTCCGATACCATTAAATGACATTTTTCCCGCTTTAGAACTAAATTGGTATCCTCACAACGTTGTAAAACTCTTTCTAAGTGCGACAAACACTTACCAAAAGAATTTCCATAAACACTAAAGTCATCCATAAAAATTTCTAAGAATTTCTCAACCATATCGTAAAATATAGACATCATACATCTTTGAAACGTAGCAGAGCATTACATAAACCAAACGGCATTCTTTTATATGCGAAAGTTCCATAAGGACATGTGAAAGTAGTCTTTTCTCTATCTCCTCGCCGCAATGAAGATCTCAGAATAACCCGAATAACCATCTAAGAAACAAGAATACTTATGACCACTTAAACGCTCCAACATTTGAACTATAAATGGAAGTGGATGATGATCTTTCTTAGTATGATCATTTAGTTTTCTAAAATCAATGCACATTCGATATCCTCGTAATTTCCTTGTTGGAATCCATTCATTCTTATCATTCTCTTTCACCGTGAAACCTCCTTTCTTTGGTACAACTTGAGTTGACTAACCCATTCACTATCCGATATAGAAAGATTATTCCCATTTCTAATAGCTTAATGACCTCTTTCTTGACGATTAATCAGAATTGGCTTGAGGCGGCGCTATGTTGAATACAAGGTTTAGCATCCTCTTCGTAATTATCTTATGAACACAAATCTCGTGGCTAATACCTCGAATATCGGCAACCGCCCATCCAAAAGCTTTCTTATGCTTTCTTAACATTCTTATTAATTGATCTTCTTGTCGCTCAGCTTAAAGTAGATGATATAATAATCGGTAATAGATTATCGCTTTCTAGAAAAACATATTTCGATTTAAAGGTAACGGTTTCAATTCCGCATTCTTTGGCGGATCTTCTATTGATGATTTAAGAACTGGTCCTTCTAGTTCTAACTCCAAATACTTATGCCATGGTGGCTTAAAAGTAAGGCTTCCTTTATCTAGAGAAAGGATTATCTCTTTCATTTCAATGTCTTCCTCATCTTCTTTATAGATAGACAGAGTTAAGCATTCTTCTAACCTGTCTTCAAAAGTTGGTAACTGATTATCATAAATGTAATGAATATCTTCTATAAAAGAACATGATTCTCGTGATGTATATGGATGTTTCATAGCTTTAAAAATATTGAAAGCAACTTCATCTTCATTGACTCTCAAAATTAATTCTCCTTTATGAACATCGACAAAGTTCTTCCCAGTAGCTAGAAATGGACGACCTAGAATAAGAGGCGCCAATATCCTTCTTCCATTTCCATAACTACAAAATCTACTGGAAAATAGAATTTGTCTACTTTAACCAAGACATCCTTAATCATTCCTTTAGTGGTACTTAATCGATCTATCCGCCATTTGCAGTCATTTCACTTTAGTAAGCTTTCCTATGCCTAGCTTTTTATAATCCTCATAAGACATGAGATTTATACTAGCTCCAAGATCACATAAGACTTTCTTAAAAGAAATCCTCCAATTTCACATGGAATTGTAAAACTTCCAGATCTTTCAGCTTTAGTGGTAACTTATGCCGCACTGCGTAACATTCTTCATTTAGGCATATATTCTCGTATTCCTCTAGTTTTTTCTTATTTGATAGTATCTCTTTCGTAAACTTTCCATAGGCAGTGTATATTAATCGAGCTTCAATAATGTGATATTAACATGAAGATGACGAAAGGTATCAAGGAAACGAGCATACTTTATCGCTTTTGCCTTTTTGATTTGATCTTTGTGAGGGTAGGTAAAGATTCTAAATCTATAACCTTTGGCTCCTTAGTCAATTTCTCTCTTCCTTTTCCTTAAACCTTTGAGTATTACTTAGTCGCCATGTTTCGTGTTCTTGAATTTTTCCTTTAAATTGTTCCCTAAATCAATCTCTCGCCTGATTTTTCAATTCTTCTTGTTTCTCATTTATTCTAACATGTTCCTTGAATAAATTCCTTAAATCTTTATCCATAGGGTCTTTCAAAATCCTAGGATTTTTACCCAATTTTCACCTTCATTTTCAGTGTTCCAAACTTATTTCTTTTCAAGAAATTATCTATAATTTCTTCTTCCTTGTCGTTGAATTCATCTTTATCTTTAGTTTCATCATTCTTTCCATCTAAATCATTTTCTACTTCATTATTCCCAAAGTTTTCTACTCCATTACTTCCACTAAGCTTCCTACTTCTCGTAACCACAACATTTACCTCTCTTGGGTTCTCACGTTGTTGCTTGGTAATCCTCCCGGGGTCTACTGTTGTTACGCTCACCTTCCCTACTCAAATGATCTTCCATATTCCTTAACGAGGCTTCTATTGTTCTCATTCTCGTATCATGTCCACTCATAGATGTTTTTATTGTACTCATATCTTTAGTGATCTGTACTAATAGAAGTCATCATCGCTTCCATATTCTTAGCTTGAGTAGATACCACACCCATCATATTTTCCATTAGTTTTTCCCATTTTTCAACTCCTTCTCGCAGTTGAGTTGAACTCGAAAGTTACCGTATACTTTGAGTGGTATGTTGAGGATAGGATCTTGGTAATGATTGTAAATTTCGATTAGATGTACTTTCTTGATAAACTTGGTTATTATTCCTATACGGACCTGGATATGGCGGTTGTCCTGGCTTACTAGGGTTTTCGCACCATCGATAAGTAGGATGATCTCTTCTAATAGCATTGAATGAGTTTGAGTATGCATTGTTCAAATTCCTATGTCAAGAAGAAAACTCACCTCCTCCCTTGAATATCCTGTTGGTTCTTCACTCCCTAATGCCACATTATCATGACTTGAGTATTCATTTGGTGTACTATTTTCTCAATTTTGGTTCTTATTCTCGTGTAAACCATCAAATTTCCTACTCAAATTCTCCAAGTGTGCTAGAACTTCCGTATTAGACGTACATTCTCCTCGCAAAAAGCTACTTTTCTCGTGCTAGAACCGGTTTCCTACATTCTGTTATTTTTGGAAATCTTTTCTATAGCATCGTAAATCGCTTGAGCTTCACTCATCATTAATCTAACCACCACATGCATGATCTACATCCGCACGTGAGTCTTTTCTCAATTTACTTACGTAAGAGTTGAATTTGCATATCTAAGGAATAACCATGATCGACACGCTCTTAACAATTTTTTAAACCTTTCCCACGCATTCCCAAGTGTTTCTTCAGATCCTTGTCTAAAGTTAGCAACCTCGACTTTTAATTCCAAATTTCGCCCAGAGTGAAATATTGTTTCGTAAATTCAGCTTGAATCTCCTCCCAACTAGTAAGTGAATGATGTGGAAGAGACATAAACCAATCTCGGCCTCGCCCTTTTAAAGAAAAAGGAAACATAGTCATTCTCGTTAATTCCTTATGAGCACACCTTGACTTTTGGTCAGATTGCACAGCTTCTTCAAAAGATAGAGATGATGATGTGGATCTTCATCATCCTCTCCTAGAATTGGGCTCTTAAGCGCAATTAAACCAAAAGATGAGACTTAATTTCAAATTATTCGCTCCTTCATTAGGTAAAAGTATGGGATTATTAGTCCGGTTTCTTCTACTGCTTGATCACATATAGTCTCGGGTTTGGTGGATTATTACGATTATTCTCGTTCCGATTTTGATTATTTCGATTATTATTATTATTAGGGTTAACAGGGTTTTGTCCATGCCCTGTAGCATGTTCCACTTTTTGTTCAGTGTTTCATCACCGATTTCAAATGATTCTCGTATTTCTGCTTGAAGATGATTCTTGGCCAGATTTCCGACTAGTATGACCGCTTTTCTACTCTTAACCGCTTTCGTAAGTGTTTATGTCGGGCTTATAAGGAACGAGAGGGGCTTACCACTTCTCGGTCATCAACTAACTAAAATAGAAAATAACACGAAATTGATAGTAGTAAAATTGGTAATTTTCTTAAAAGGTAACAACCAACTAAAAATAAAAATAGAAATGAGATAAGAAAAGTGTTGACTTATTCTCGAGAGTTTTAAGCTAATACAAGTAGTAACCATAGACACATAAAAAGAAATTAGCGACGTTCCCCGGCAACGGCGCCAAAGTCTTGCCGACGTGGCCTTTTCTAGTGCTAATACTACCCTTAACCGACAAAGTATCGGGTCAAATCAGAGTGCTAGTATGGTGAGTCGTGTCGAATCCTCGTGGAACTTGGTAATTTATTTTACGTGTGGTTAAACACCAAAGAGTCATTATTAACTCGATCTAAATCGCAATTTTATCACACAGATCACTACTATTCTAGTTAACATAAAATAAATATGTAATTTAATAGTTATTCTAATATAATATATATATATATATAAATATATATAGATGTACATAAATTGCAAAATATATATATAGATATAAATATATAGTACCAAGATATTAATTTTAGAGAATCACCAAAACTTATATAATTGGTTTATACGATCTTTTCGATTAATTGAAATGTGTTCGATCTCTCCTTTTATTTTAGGTCCAATTGAGTAAGTGAAACGGTGCACTCTCGGTAAAAATAATTCCTCCTCACACGAGCGTATGAAATTGTCATATGTCCATTGTCATCACCCAAGATCCACAATCATTACGGTAAACTAATTAATCTAAACAGTCCCGAGTACAAATCTACCTTTAGATAAAAGGAGTCATTCCGCTCACAAACGGTCAATTTTATTTTAAAGGCTCCGGTTGTCAAAGCCGGACGATTCAACTTTCCGGTTTAAGTTTCAATTAAACTGATGATTTAACATTATTACGATCTCGAGTACAAATTATAATAAAATTCATTTCTCCCAAAACAAATTTACCCCTGTTAGAAAATCGGATTCCGTTATCACGCTGTTCACACGGCCAATTTTACCCTCCGGTTTTTCTATCTTTTATTTCAAATTCTCGACTACGAGGCGCCAATTCATAATTAGATTATGAATTCTCTCATCTATTAAATATGTCAATACTTAATATGATCAAAATAGAAAAAGATTCAATTAACTCAATTTTAGTCATTTTAACTTAACAACATTTCTTTAACGAAAAGATCGAAATAAAACCGATTACATAGTTTTGGCCAAGATTATATTTAGCCTAAAAACATTATAACAACGAAAAATACAAAACAAACATAAATACTTAAGAAAAGTTACCCGAATACGGCAAATGATTCGTAAATCGTATTTTCCGGACATTACAACTTCTTTAGCAAAACCGACTTCCGAGATTTTCTCGAGCATTACAACGATATTACATTATTACGGCGTAAGGCCTTATTTACTACTAAAAAGAAAAAGAAAAGAAAAGAAAAGAAGAAGGAGCAGATATATATATATATAGATCATTATATATATATTGGTACATCCTCGAGCTTTGTTGAAATGAGCTCCTTTATATAGGAAAAAACTTCCAAGGCCGGACTGGTCCGGTATTAGGCCGGATCGGTCCGGACTAATGATTACTTCCACCTTCTTAAGTAATCAGCATGTGCGGTATGAGATATTTATATATATATAATTATATATAACTTGTAAAATTCATATCTCGAGTTCTGGACCTCCAAAAATCGCAAACGAAATGCCAAAATTAAGATCTCGAGAAACTCTACAACTTTCATGAAGGACTCTTCTCCAGATAACGCTTTTTTGATGACCTCGTGTTCCTCCGAAGCTTTTACGGGATTTTTTCTTAATCCAAGTCGATTAGCCACTTGATCACTGTTTAAGTTCTAGACCTCCAATCTTCATAATTCAAATTGCATTGGAACACTCTTGGAAAAATCTACAACTTTTGTGAAGAACACTTTTTCTGAAAATATCATTTTGATGAGCCATTCGTTTGTCGAAGATATTTCTCTATTATTACTTATCCGGATTGATTGGCTACTTGTCCACTTAAGCTATTCAATTGACCATTTAAACTCGTGGCACTTTCTAAATCATTCCGTAGATATGATTAAACTTCAAAATGTCGATTCTCGGGTCTTGGTTTATAAATCTGCAATAAAACATCACAAATACCCACGTAAATCGACATTTACACTCCGATTTACTAAAATCGGTACAAAATTACAACTTTTATTATTATTATTACTAAACACTCTAAATTATAAAGACTAACACTTTATACCATAATTTCATATATTTTATATAGAATTTGTTGATAAAACATAATAATATAACATATTTTTAATCATATAAAAATAATACATCACGTATCCTTCAAGGATTCGGTTGGTTTAGATTTGATCCCCCCTCCTAATTAATAGGAGACGATGATATGTTCACACTGAACCATGAATCAAGGCCTTATCTCGGCTAGGTACATTTTCTTGTTATATGGACACGTGTGCGCAAAGTCATGACCGCTCAGGCTTACTGATTGACCAGGCTTGGTCGCGCTCTGCGCGTTCCTTAAGGTCGACCGTCCTGCGGTGATAGAATTGATCAAACTCTGCTCCGGTTTCTCCGGCCAGGACACACTCCCGACCTTACTCACGTCTATCCAATGGTTGCTTGACGCGTGGCCTTGGCTGAGCTGACCACCATCATAAGCCCCCCAGGTCGGCCTGGGCTCTCAGCCCAGGACGACCTGATCCAACTTGGTCGGGACTGGATGGCTGTAAACCGCTGACGTCGATCAAGAATTGTTAACACTATATTTTTATGCCATTATTAGCACGAAAAACGAGGCGTCAGTACCTGCTGACGTCAAGCGGGCCATTAATCAAAGCGTCGCTTGGGGTTATAACCTGTCTTCTCACACGTCCGTTCCTCATTATTGCTGCCGTTATTTACTTCGAAGGGCCGTGTGTAAACTGAGGATCCCCTTCTTCATTTCTGCAAGTAAGTGCTTTCTCTTTTCATTTCCGATTTGAATTTTAATTTTGCGATTTATGAGGGTGAGATCCTCAACTCCTTCCGACGAGTCAGTTGATAGAGAATTGAGTCCCAAATCCATTGATCTCGAGTTTGAAAGCGTACCTGTGGTGCCTCCTCACTTTACCTCATCTTTTCCGGCCACCTCTCCGGCCATCTCCTACCAGTATAACTTATTATCTGGGCTTGTTCCCAGGCACGCTGTGTCTCCCACCCCCAGGGATTCTGCCTTTATACGGCATCTTAAAGCCGTTTCCGCAACCAAATCCATCATGGGTAGCTTTGGAATAGAATCTATCATTTCCCAACACTCTATTGACTACATCTGCAATCAATATCAAATAGACGTTACCAGATTCGCTCCTCGTCTTCCTATTAGCCCGTCGTCTAGGACTGATGCTCGGATCGTCGGCCGGTATGCATCTGAGCCTCCCACCGACTACTGCGCAGTCTACCGGGAGCAATTTGAATGTGGCTTGAGGTTACCCCTTTGCCCTGCTATTGTGGCCACTCTCCGCCATTATCAATTGGGGATTGCTCAACTTGCCCCTAATGGGGTTAGGTGTATTGTGGGTTTTGCTATTTGGTGCCGTTTGGTACGGACTAGGTTCTCTGTTGGCTTGTTTCGAACGTTTTACCGGCGTTGCAAGGTGCCGAATTCTCCTGGATGGTATTATTTTCTTCGTCGTCCGGGTCCTCTACTCAATATTCCCATCCAACACGCTGGGAAAACCTCCTTCAAGAGATGGAAAGAGAGGTTCTTCTTTGTTCGCCACGAGGGAAACGTCCAATTAGGTAGGTGGAATACTGGGACGCTCGACAAGGACGAGACCCCGGATATGGAAGATTTAAAGGATTGGATCCAACTTATTCGGGAGTTGGACATCTCAATGGATTGCCAGACTTATCCTTCCGAGCTAATCAATCTTGCCCGGTTACACGAGGCCGGGCCTGAGCCATACGCACCTCTTTCCGAGCCTGAAGAAAAAGCCTGTAGGATCTTGTTGTACTTAATGATTCCTTGTATTTGAACAATTGTATTTTATATATCTGATCTTTATTTTCATGATACAGTGGCCGATCTGGCGCATCTATTATCTGGAGCGGGCGTTAGGGCTGACGATGTTCAGCTTGAAGAAGTTTTGGTCGATCCTTCGGCCCAGAGTATTCCTGAGCCTGCGCTTGTCAGGTCATCCGGTACGGTGCTCGATCCTGATGCAGCTCAGTCCCTTGCCGAGCAATCAGATGATGCCGTGCGCAACCCACCTCGGTCTGGAGGTGAAGATGTGACTTATACCTATCTCCCATCTGACGAGGAAATCTCTGATTTAGTCCCTCTTCGCCGATCTGATCAGCCAACTGTGGGGGAGTCATCTCGAAAGAGAGGACGCTCGGGGTTACTTACGGCTGGACCGGCCAGAGGGGAGGGAGAGCCAGTTGAAGCTTCCACGATCAAAACCGCTCTTCATGCCATGTCTACTGTAGACTTAGCTGAGATGGTATGTCTGCCATCTTCCTGTTTGAGCCTTCACTCGTATGCTTTCGCATTTACTTTTATTTTTGTTTTCTTGGTGATTATGTCTGGTCAGGGTGCTCGGATTGGTCAGGAAGTATTCGATCGTCTGGCCAAGTCCAAGGCTGTTGCCGACGAGCATGAGAAGATCGTATCTGAGCTCAAGGCTTCCAAGAAAAAATACAAAGACCTGTGTGAGTCCAGGAAAAAGGGTCTGGTCGATCTTAGGACTAAGCACGAGCTGGAACTGCAGACCCTGCGAACGGCGCATGCCACGGAGATGGAGAACTTAGAGAAACAATTGACCGCGGAGGCAGGGAAGAGAGTCGAGGCTGAGGAGAATCTGAAAGCGGCGCAATTGGCTCAAAGCGCCCTGGAGAATTCTATCCCTGCATTGATAGCCAAAGGCATCCGGGAGTACTATAGCACTGCCCATTTTGATGGGGTTCTCTCTACTCTTCTCATCCCCATCGTCAATCATGGGTATTCTATGGGGGTTGATGATGCCCGAGCGCAGCATACTGGTCTGGATATCTTGAAGTTGAAGAATGCCAATCTGTATAAACCAGGCATGGGACAAGTGTATAATGAGCGTCTTCAGGAGCTCAAATCTGGAATTGATATTGTTCAGAAATACTCGGCACCCTCCTCTTCCAAGCCGGTTTCTCAAGCAACTTCAGAGCGGAATGTCTCCACTGGTGGCTCCGAGCCCGAGCCTGTTTAATGATCTGCTTATTTGCAAAAACTTGTTTACAGAATTTTAATTTTGCACTCATGACCGATACTGTCCTTTTGTTACTGTTCCTCCCCCTTCAGGCATGCTCCGTTTATTTCCAACGTAGCATGTTTTGGGGTTATTTTGTTTTAATACTGTCTTTGGCTGCTCATGCTTCATTGCCTTTACTTTCTAGGTCATGGTTTTGGCATTCTATTTGTCTTGTGTTCCGTTTCTGGACTTGTTCTCGCTTTGGCGATCTTCATTTTTTATTTTGCTCAAGATTCGAAAGCGTATTCTCGCTTCTAAGCGCTTCAATTCTTATTGCGCTCTGTCTCTGAGCTCATTCTGCCTTTCAGTTTAATTTTGTGTTATGCTCAGTCTCTGAGCTTTCTATGCTTTTGGCAGTTTAATTTACGTTGCGCTCAGCCTCTGAGCGTTCTCTGCCTCTGGCAGTTTAATTTTACGTTGTACTCAGTCTCTGAGCATGCTCTGCCTTTGGCAGTTTATTTTACGTTGCGCTCAGTCTCTGAGCGTTCTCTGCCTTTGGCAGTTCATTTTACGTTGCGCTTCGCCTCGAGCGTTCTCGCTTTGGCGATTCATTTTTGCGCTAACTCGCCTCTCCGAGCACGCTCGCTTTTTAGGTTTATCTTTACGTAAAAAGTCACGCATATAAATAGATGTCAACTTTATTGAATAAATAGACGGTCGCAAATGCAACTTATTACATTCACATAATATAAATAAAACAGCAGTAAGCCTTGAACCTGTCCTATGCGTAGAACCTTCGTAAGTTGGCGGAATTCCAGCTTCGTGGAACGGTCTTCCCCTGAGCATTTGCCAGCTGGTAGGCACCTTTGCCGTGCACTTTAATGATCTTGTACGGCCCTTCCCAATTTGGCTTTAGCTTGCCCCGGAGGTCTTGCTTGCTAACCTCATTCTTTCGGAGGACTAAATCCCCACTTTAAAGTACAAATCTTTCACTTTAGCATTGTAATATCAAGCGCGATCTGTTGTTTGTATTTGGCCGTCAGATCAATGCTATATCGCGGGTTTCTTCCAATTCATCTTTCTCGATGTCTCACTGGTCTCTCTTGATCGATCGATTATACACTTTCTACTCTGGGTGAGGTAGTCCTATCTCTCTGCTGGGATAATCGCTTCACATCCGTATGATAATAAAAATGGGGTTTCGCCCAGTAGCCGAGTTAAAGTCGTGCTCAGATGCCCAAAGGACACGGGGCGCTTGCTCTACCCAATGTTCGCTTTCTTCTTCTAACCTTTTCTTTAACCCGGTCTTGATTTGTCTCATAGCCTGCTCAACTTGCCCATTTGCCTGTGGATACCCTACAGATGTAAAGTGCTGAGTTATTCCCAATTCTGCGCACCATTCTCGGACCACTCTGTCCTCAAATTGGGTACCGTTGTCAGAAACCAAGTGTTTAGGGATTCCAAATCGACAGACCACGTTTTTCCACAGGAATTTCCGAATCGCTCCACCGGTTATCGTTGTCAATGGCTCTGCCTCTACCCATCGAGTAAAGTAGTCAATAGCTACTATTAGAAACTTCAAATTTCCTGGTGCCTTTGGCAATGGGCCGACCAGATCCACTCCCCACTGGTCAAAGGGCCAAGGGGATACTAGAGGAATCATCTGCTGTGAGGGCTGATGTTTGAGGTTGTCATGCACTTGGCACGTTCTACAGGTCGTCACCAACTCTCGAGCATCTGCCCCCATGGTCGGCCAATAATATCCAAAAAGCCTACACTTGCGAGCTAGAGCCCTAGCTCCCATATGACTTCCACAGATTCCCAGATGGATTTCTCGTAGGAGATAATTTCCCTCTTCTTCAAAGGGCACAACGCAGACCATGGAGTTATAAATGATTTATGTATAAGATGTCATTGAATAAAGAGTACCTGCTTGCTTGAAGTCTTATCTTTCTGGCCAGGATTCGGTCTTCCGGGACCACACTGTTTTTTAAGAATGCCACTATGGGATCCATCCAGGTGACTCGCTGGTTGATTTGTTGAGCCTCGTTAACTGCATAGCTTCGCTCTGCGACTTGCTCGATCGTGACTTTCTTATCCGAGAAGAAATTTGATGCTAATTTGACAAAGGGTCGTCCGCCCGAGCATTTTTGGATCTAGGGATCCGATCCACTTTGACATCTTCAAAGTGTGAAATCAATGCTCGACCATCGAAGATATCTCTTCATGGTGTCTTCTTTTGCCTCGTATTCTCCTCGTGACATGGTTGACCACCACCATGAGTCGCTAAATATGTGCAATCTTCTGACTCCTAATTTCGCAGCCAGTTTGAGCCCGGTTATGAGCGCTTCATATTCAGCCTCATTATTGGTTGCCTTGAAGCTGAACCGCAATGCGTATGGAAATTCTTCTCCTTTTGGACTACAGAGCAGAAGACCTGCCCCTGCTCCTTCTTTATTGGACGCTCCATCAACATATAATGTCCATTGGTCAAGAGGACCATTAGTTTGCTACGCTTGTGAGTTATGGACATTCCTTCACTATGAAGTCACCAGGGCTGAGCTTTGATAGATGTTCTGAGTCCAATTCGGATCATAGGCAACCGGCTTCGACCACCCATTTTGTCAATCTTCCCGACGCTCCGGCTTATCCAGACTGCTATCTAAGTGGTTGGTCCGTCATGACCACAATAGGATGAGCCTCAAAGTACGGCTTCAGCTTCCTTGATGCGTGAACTAAGATCAGCGCTAATTTTTCTGCGCTCGAGTACCTCACCTCTGGACCTCTGAGAGCTTTACTTACGTAAAAAATTGGTTTTTGGGTGCTATTCTGGTCGCTCACCAGGACGGCGCTCAACGCTTCTTGACACGCAGACAAGTACAAGCATAGAGTTTCTCCTTTTTGTGGTGCAGTGAGAACGGGCAAGTTCGTGAGGTATGTCTTCAATTCTTCAAACGCCTTTTGGCATTCTTCGTTCCAAGAGAAAGGGTTGGCTTGTCTTAACACCTTGAAAAAAGGGAGGGCCCTCTGGGCCGACCGCGAGAGGAATCTGTTTAGGGCGGCCATGCGCCCTGTCAATCTTTGTACTTCTTTAACGTTCTTTGGCGGAGCCATGCTCTGTATGGCCTCTACTTTGTCAGGATTTGCCCTTATGCCTTCTTTGGAAATCATGTACCCTAAAAACTTTCCTGACCGTACCCCGAACGTGCACTTCTTTGGATTAAGGCGCATTCGCGTTTGCCTCAATACCTCAAAAATTTCTCTAACATCTGCCAAGTATTGATCAAGAGACTTGCTCTTGATCAACAGGTCATCTACATATACTTCCATGTTCTTCCCAATTTGTTTTTCAAAGATCTTATTTACGGCCCTCTGATACGTGGCGCCTGCGTTCTTAAGGCCGAACGGCATAGTAAGATAGCAGAAGGTCCCTCTCTCTGTTATGAAAGACGTTTTTTCCATGTCCTCCGGAGCCATGGCTATCTGATGATACCCTTTGTATGCGTCTAAAAACGCGAAGACTTCATATCCGACCGTGGAATCCACTAAGCTATCAATCTTTGGAAGTGGGTAACAATCCTTGGGGCATGCCTTATTCAGATCTGTAAAATCCACGCACATACGCCAAGAACCGTCTGGTTTCTTAACCAGAACCGGATTGGCTAACCACTCTGGATATACTACCTCTTTAATTATTCCAGCTTGCAATAATTTTGCTACCTCTTTTTGTACAGCCTCTATCCTTTCCTGAGCGAAAGATCGTCTCTTTTGCCGAACGGGCTTTCGGTTGGGATCTACATTGAGATGGTGTAACGCTAAGATGGGAGATAGTCCGGGCATGTCAGCGGCGGTCAGGGCAAAAACGTCTTTAAACTCTTTTAACAGGTCGATCAGGCTCTGTTTGTATGGCTCTGGAATCCATGCTCCGACTCCGACCCCTTCTTCCTGGTCTTCCCATAGGGCTTCCTGTGTCACCACATCGTTAGTTAACCATCTTTCTTCTTCCTCTGGAACAAGCTCGTCTATGAGGACTGATGCACCATCATCTTCTGCTTGATGGTAGCGGTGTAACGACCCTCAAGCTGTTTCCACATCTCCTTTACTTCGCAGCCTCCTCGGTAGGGAAATTTCATGCTAATATGTGCCGGGAGATTACCGCCGGAGATCTATCGAGCGGGTCTCCTAATATAATATTATATCTTTGAGGTCGACCGTACCACTACATAGTCGACCATAAGAGTCCCGCTCTTTTCGTCCACGTCCCAAATGTTGTTGGTAGCTTTGATCATGCCCACCGGATGTATGGGTGGTCCGGCAAATCCAAATAGCGGGGCTGAGACTGGAGTTAGCTCGGTCTCTCGTATCTTCATGGCCTGACATACCGATAAGTACAAAACGTTTACCGCGCTTCCAGTGTCTACACATACTCGTTTCACGGTGTGCTTGTTAACCACCAACTCAATCACTAACCCTTCATTATTGGGAATCAAAGGAAGAGGATCCCCTGGTCCATATATCACTTCTCCCGTCAATTTCTGTTTCTTACCCGTCTCGGGTGGCGAGTTTTTGGGAGTGCTGCCTTCTCCCGTCAGTCTGTATCCTGGCGGACCGCCTGCAATAGTATTGATGGTATTAATGGGTTTATTATCAATCTGATCCTCAGGGTCTGGTGAAGGATCCCTTCTGCGCTTTTGATCTGTTCTACCCTCATTCCCCTGATAATAATTTTTCCTTTTGTATTCTCTCCTACCCCTTGGGTTAGGATTCCACGTGCGATCGATTGCTTCATCTATTTTTCCCTCCAGGGCTGCAGCGTCTATATCTCTAATTAAATCCCTACAGCTTTCGGAATCATGACCTATGTCTTTGTGATATTTGCAAAACTTTGTCTGATCCCTTTTTTCCACGGGTCCCCTTAAAGGTGGGGGCGTACGCGCTATTCCTTTTCTTTCCATTAGGGCGAGCACCTGTTCGCGGGATCGATTCAACGGCACCAAGTCTCTGTCTTGGAGGGCTCCCTTCTTCCCGAGCCTGTCGGTAATCGGAGAGGTCATCCTGTCCCATACTTGTTTTCGCTCTTTCTCTGGTTGTCGTGCGGCTTTCCCCTTCCTGGGATCTGCTCTTTCTTGCTCTCTCTTGAGCCTGTTCGCCTCTTCTCCCTGACAGTGCTTGAAGACCGTTTCTACGCAATCTTCCATAGACCGTGGGGGTTTGCTGTTGAGTTTGGCGTATAACCGACCTCACGTAGCCTCCTGCTATGAAGGATGTAACTATCGATGTTCATCCGCTCCTGCATTTGCCTCGATTCCTCATTAAACCTTTTTAGGAATTGCGGCAGACGCTTTCATCGTGCTTTTGTTTCAACGTGAGAAGATGAGTTGCGTTCCTCTCGAACGGACGTGCTGTGATGAAGGCATGCATAAATTTTCTGGCTAAAGTAGTGAAGTCATTAATGGACTTGGGAGGTAGTTTCCTGAACCACTCCCGAGCCCGACCGGTCAATAGCGCAGGAAACGCTTTGCACTTCATCCGTCGGTTTGCGTTATGCAGGTCATATCGTCAGATATTGGTGCATATGATCGTTAGGGTCTTTTGTCCCATCATAGGGCTCCATCTTTGGCATCTTAAACCCTTGAGGTCGGGGGTAATTTTCAACCTGCTCAGTGAAAGGGGATTCAAAAGAAAAGGGAGTTTTACCCATTATGGCATCCAACTCGATGCGGGCCGCGTCTCTGGCTTGCTCT
The DNA here is from genome assembly GCA_026214975.1 of Gentiana macrophylla. Lineage (NCBI taxonomy): Eukaryota > Viridiplantae > Streptophyta > Magnoliopsida > Gentianales > Gentianaceae > Gentiana > Gentiana macrophylla. The sequence continues at coordinate 177,956,081 of CM047805.1, read as the reverse complement.
TTGTTTTCTCTCCGGCCTGGGATGGAACTGGTGGACAGAGCCTCGACTTGCTCCTCATGTGAAAAATTAAAGGTCTTTTCCTTTTCATCCACAATTGGGTTATCCTTGGGGTGCGTATCCCCGGTGATGTCTTCCCCTCTGACTTTTAATGCGTTTGTTACAATCGTTTGGAAGTTGGTGGATTAAGGTTGGATAATGCCTCCACCAAGGCCTTTGTCTGGGGATCTGGTAGGGGTGGCACCTGGGAAGTTGTCGCCGTAGCTTCATTTGTCTTTTCACCTGTGGGTCCTCTGGCCTCTGTTCCAGTCATGGTAGGCTCACCACCTTGTGTAGCTTGTTTTTGTTCCTGCTTGTTTCGGGCATGGTGATCAGATGATGATCTCAAACTATCAGTAGAGACCCTCCTTCTAGCGCCAATGATGAAGTCGGATTTCACCTGGTATTAACCCACGGACACGATTGGTCTAATGATAGTTTTCCGGTCACCGTCCGACGACAAGAGAAGAAATAGTATTGTTTTATAGGGTTTTGACTGAACTCAAGTTTGTTCTTGAGCTGCCTACGTATCCAATTGCTCTATTGGAATCAAGTCGGCCGTAGTTCTAGCCATAGCTTAAATAGAATCCAAACCCTAAACCTAGCGTATCCTTCAAGGATTCGGTTGGTTTAGATTTGATCCCCCCTCCTAATTAATAGGAGACGATGATATGTTCACACTGAACCATGAATCAAGGCCTTATCTCGGCTAGGTACATTTTCTTGTTATATGGACACGTGTGCGCAAAGTCATGACCGCTCAGGCTTACTGATTGACCAGGCTTGGTCGCGCTCTGCGCGTTCCTTAAGGTCGACCGTCCTGCGGTGATAGAATTGATCAAACTCTGCTCCGGTTTCTCCGGCCAGGACACACTCCCGACCTTACTCACGTCTATCCAATGGTTGCTTGACGCGTGGCCTTGGCTGAGCTGACCACCATCACACTCCAAGCTAGACGGAGGTTTTGAACTCTACTAACAATCTTAGAAATTAAAACATGCATTGGGGGCTTCACATCATTATCGTTATGATGGAGTTTGTTTCTCCAATACCATACCGTATAAATCGTCTAGCACAATAGATAGATAGGGCGGTCCTTATTATCACCCCATTTCTCGCAAATTATCACCTATCCGGTTTTGGTATTGTGCGGAGAGAAAAACGTGGCCAAAGATGTTGAGGGACTAAAGAAAAACGGTTTGGTTTTTTTATTATATAAAATTCGATTTAAAATTTTGGTTTACGATTTTTTGATTTGATTCGCTTTGTTTCAGTGGGTTGATTTGGTTTTTGTAAATTTTACTCACTCCTATGCTCAAATCACAATCATTTTTTTTTACGAAAATGAAAGATATTCATTAAGAAACAAATTCAACGGAAAATACAACCGGACACACACCGGAAAAACACCGGAAATAGAACCGGACCACCACCAGCAACAGCTGGAAACTACTAAGCTGAAAAAACAAAAAGAAAAGCATCATGGGGCAAGCGTCAATCACACCAAATACTGTCTCATCATAGAGAACTTGATTTGCAAAACTGACACTAGCCGCTATAACCGGTAACCACCTAACAAACCCAGAAACGAAAAACATAAAAGAAACAGCTACAACCACTACCACCGGCCAAGGCCGGAAAACACCAAGAGCCAAAGCCGCCACCATGAGAATCGGTAGAAAGCCACCAAACCTTTTTACCGTAAGCAAAGTCAACGCGCCCGCGACCTTCAAAGAGAACCGCCACCTTTGACAACCCAAGGTCAAACCACCACTGGAACTCTTTTCTCGGATCGAACAACCAAGATCATATCGGAGGAAAAAGCACCGTCGTCGATCATGGAAGAGCAAGACGGGTTGAGCAAAACCACCGCATCACCACCAAAATCATCAAAAATCGCGGCATCCATCCACGACCGATTCGATTGGCAACCAAAAGGCGTAATCGGCAATAAAAGACTTGATCGACCTTAAAACCTACACAAGCCGATGAAGCATTTCCCGAAATCATCAAAAGCCAAATAAAAATGGCCTAGCCTAATAGAAGAGAAAGACTAAAAAGAAACAAGAAAAACATAAGGAAAGACAAGAAAGAGAGAGATTATCGAGAGCCTCCTCCAAAAGGGTTGATATTGTATTGGGGCGGGCTTGAGTCGCGGGAGGCGATGATGGTGCTAGCCGATATTGTAAGCAGGGAGAGTTTTTTTTTTTTTTTAGGGAAAAAGTTAGAGGGAAGTTTCCGGGACAAGTCACAAATCATTTGATTCAAACAATTGGTTAGAAATTCTAACGTTTAGTTCAACCTCATTGCAATCAGCTTAATTACGTCGAAGAATAGCAACTCAGATAAGTTATAAAAAGAAAATCAAACTAAAAAAAAATTGATTATACAAATTTACTAAAGGTTATAATATTATAGAATGTCTTTATTCGCACCACGTCAAACCTACCGCTATACCACTCTATATTTTACACCACACCTTCTACTTTCATACCACATTTTTAAACTATATCCACACCAAATTTTATTATTTTTATTATCTCCTCAACACTTCTAAAATAAACAAAAACCCCCCTCCCCATTTCATGAACCGTCCCCCTCCCCAGTCCCCACTCTCCTTCTTCCTCTTCTTCCTCCTGCTACATTCTTTATTTTTTTGTTTCTTTTCTTCTAACACTGGATTTTTCACAAATCAGAAATTTGAACCACTCGAGGGAGGAGTCACGGGTTGCCGGATTTTAAGGAGTTGGGTTTGATCTTGTGAGGAGGAGAAAGGAGGGCTGGGATTCAATTATTCAAATCGGGGTAGGGGTTGTGTTCAAATCGGGTCGGGGAGGCTGGGTTTAAATCGGAGAAGGGAACATGGTTTGATTGGAGGAGGCGGCGTTCGGATTGCGGGCGGGGAGAGAGTTTCGGATCGGGAGGGGGGGAGGAGGGGGTTGGTCAAAGGGGTTTGGGTGGGTTTCAGTAACGGGAGGAGATGGTGGAGATGGGTGGTGGAGATGGTGGAAATGGGTGGTGGTGGGTGGAGAAGAGAAGATGGATGAAGATGGATTGATTTATTATTTGATTCTCATATGGAGTCGCTAGGTGTGGAATTGTCCGGCCATGGTTGCTCCGCAACTCGCCGGGTGGGTTTTTTTTTTAATTTTTTTAATTTTTTTTTTTTTTACAAGAAAGCTTGCCGGTGTTGGTTTTTTTTTTTTTTTTTTTTTTCTTTCCGAACCTTCTTGATTCAAAATTGGGGATATGGAGGAAGATGGTGGTGGCGGGTGTTGGTGAGTGTTGGTGGGTGTTTTGATTTGGTGATTGTAGAGGAGGAAGGGTGGTGGTTGGTGGTGGGTTTTTTTCCGGCGGCCACACATCAAAACACCCCATCTAGGGCAATTTTGGAGGCGGTGGAGATGGTGGAAATGGGTGGAAATGGGTGGTGGTGGGGAGATGGGTGGTGGTGAGATGGATAATATAATAATACTTTGGAGGGGTGGTGGAGATGGTGGAAATGGGTGGTGGTGGGTGGAGGGGGAGTGTTTTGTAAATTGAAAAAAATTGGGTGAATATATGATAATATAATAGTTTGGTGTTAGTAAAAAAGGATTGGTAACAAGTAAAAAAGGATTTTAATGTGGTGTAACGGTAAGTTTGGTGTGGTGCAAATAATATCTCCCATATTATATATATATGTCGAATAAACCCTAAACATCATGACATTATTGTAATCGACTTCTACTTAGGGCCGGTGTTTGCTTACTTTATTTCGTAGGGAAAGGCTTTTCTGGTGTTATACTAATTGAAAACCAAAATAAGCCCACTCAACGAATAGCCCAAACTATTTTCTTATGTGTACTAAAGTAAAAAACCAAACTAGAAAGAAGATGAATAAAACTTCAATGACAATTTTTTTTTAAAGGCAACCTTCAATGACATTATTCAAAATAAATCATTCAAACTTTTTAATCGGTTGTTCGAACGTCGATTCTAAATTTTAAAATTAATTATCTCTCGGTAGTGCATGTGTGTAAAATTGGTGCCTTAATCATCGTCCGTCACTCTATTAGAATGATATCATACAAGTTTTTCCTTAATTAAAGCATCTGTAATGGTTTTGAGTATAAAAACAAAAAGTATACATAGTGGGCACCCCATTTAAAAATGAATTTGTTTTGTTGGCCCGCTACAAAATACTATCATGTTAGCTGATAATTGCGCTGGTCAATTAAATTTTCACGCAAACCTTCGTCGGGTAGGGCGACTTCTCTGTTACGGCTGAATATGAGATGTGATTGGAAGAAATCATTTTGAATAAAATTGCCACTACATCCTAAATTTTTTTTTTAAATTTCTCTCGTTTTTTTAAGTGTCATAAATTAAAAAAAACCTTGTATATCCAACTACTTATAAATTTGTAAGGCTTGAAGGCCCCTCATTAAGCCACGTTGCTCATGTTTGCCAAAAAAAATTTGATGCAAATTTGCCACGTGTTCAGTACTTTGGGTAGTATAAAGAAAATTCTTTTCTCCTTTCCCTTTTTTATTTTCTTTTCTTCTTATCTTTATTATAAGCCACGTTGCTCATGTTTGCCAAAAAAAAAATTGATGCGAATTTGCCACGTGTTCAGTACTTTGGGTAGAATAAAGCAAATTCTTTTTTCCTTTCCCTTTTTTATTTTCTTTTCTTCTTATCTTTCTTCTCATTCTCCTTACAGTTTTCTCTTCGTTTAACCCCTTCATCTTCCGATTTCATCACATTGATTGAAACAAAGAAAAGATTATCTCATTAAGATGGATGGATTTTCTTGTCACTCCTGTCAATCAGTTGCGTCTGCAGGCGGCGGGATGTGTAATATCCACCAGGTGGCCTATTTTCCGGCGGGTAATATCCACCAGCTGTGCTATTTTCCGGCGGGTATATGCTGGTCCTATGCATGTGTCAGATCTACACTTTTCGATCAGAATTTGGTCCTTTACCCGCTGGATTTATGTGAAGAACCCTCTGTATCCGAGCTAGGCCTTTTTGGAATAGGTAAACACCCCCTTTGCTCTATATAATACACTTCTTGCAATTACTTTCACTTACACAGCTTGTAGCTTAGTTTCAACACCGGAAAAACCAAATCTGAGGTTGCATTTAATTCTCAGCGTTTGTTTTTCTTTTTTTCCTATGTATTTGGTTACATTCTGTTCTTTCAGTAAATGTGCTTCTGGAAGTTCATAAATGCTTTAAAGCTTCAGCCTTTTTCCACTCCAAAAAGGACTTGAGTTGCATTTACTTCTCTGGGTTGTTTTGGGTTGTTGTTCATGTTAGATGCATTAAAGTTAGCGGCTGAATTTTATGTGTTTAGTAAGATTTATTGATTGTCAGATGCAGCTTTTTAAAAAAAATTGGGTGGTTGGTTTATATGACAGCATAACATAGTTATGTAACAGGGTATATGTATGTTTTTCTTAACTGTTCAAGCATTTCATTTATGGGTTATGATGTTATGCCTGAGTTTCTCTGTGTATAGCAGATTTATTTGTACAACCAAAAGGGTTCTGCTAGATTTGCTGCTTCATGGGTTCGTGTTATTAAAATAAATGTTGCTCTGGCAAAAAGGTTTCCTGAATGGGATTTTTCAGCAAATTCTGTATGCTTTTGTGTTATAAAAGTTGTCTACCTTTCGTGGTTTTTATTGTGCTGAATTTTTCTCAGCTGCATCCTGATTAGAGTTATAGATATAGATTATAGATTACTTGCAATGGATAAGTGGTTGTTCTTTGGTTGCTCTGTAATGTTCATCTTTATCAGGGTTTCTTGCATTTGAATTCTTGGAAAGAAAGTTGGGATAGGCTGTGCTAGAAAAAATATGTTGCTTTTAAAAGTGTTTGTGTGATGTTGTTGCATCTAATAAGGTCGTCGGTTTATATCACAACATAACATACTTATGTAGTAGGGTATATGTATGTTTTTCCTAGGTGTTCATGCATTTCGTTTATGAGTTATGATGTTATGTCTTAATTTCTGTGTGTCTGCCATGCTTAGTTGTGGAACCAAAAGTTTCCTGGAAGATCTGCTGCCCTATGGGTTCATGGTTTTACAAAAAAAATGTACCTCTCGCAAAAAGGGTTTGGTGAATGGGATTTTCCACCAAATCATGTCTTCTTTTTTGCTATAAAAGCTCTCTATCTTTCGTGGTTGTTTTTGTGCTAAAGTTTTCTCAGGTGCATCCTTATTACAGTTATAGATTGTAGCTTACTTGCAATGGATCAGTGGTTGTTGTTTGGTAGGTCTGTAAGGTTCATCTTCATTAGGGTTTCTTGTATTTGGATTCTTTGACAGAAGGTTGGGATAGGGTGTGCTAGAAAAAAGATGTTGTCTTTAAAGGTTTTTTTGTGATGTTGCTGAATTTTCTGTCATACTTGAGCCCTTTAAAGGTTTTTAGGTATTGGCTTCCTGCTTTTTCTCTTTCCTTAATGAGAGATCTAAATGCTTGGTTAATGAGTTTTGGAAAAGAAATTAACACCTAAAAGATGCGGTATCGTTATTGAATGTTGTTGTTGATAAAAGGATACCAGGTACACTATGTGGCTGTGTCTGGAAGGGTTAGTGGTCTTTTTTCTTTTCTTACCCAAAAAATACATTGGTATGATAACAGCCTTGAATAGTTGATTCATGCGTGTTAGGGAAGAGATTTGTAGTCAAACTTAGAGTGTGGTTGTTTGTTCATATAAGAAAAAGTGCCTGAAGTTCATGTTTATGCTGAGTTATAGTTGTCTTGGAATTGCTTGGTGCTGTTTGTATTAAAGTGTATATGATTTCTCTACTGTTAACGGCAAGTTATATGATTAGTGCTCATTTGTGAATGTCTTCGTATGAGTGTAGCAAATATATTTTTCATAAATGATATTGTTCATGTATTGAATTTTGTCATGTCTTTTCTGTTCTATAGGTCTACTTGCAGATTGTTCTTGGTATAGCTGCCTATCTACTTCCTTGGTTCTCATCTTCCTGCAATGGCTTCTCCTTCTCAGGTTTCCTCTGATTATTTTTCAGTTTAGTTATGCTTACATGCATATGTTTGTTGCCGTCTGTTCTCTTCAGCTGTTGTGCTTAGCTTTACTTTGGTGTTTACATTTCTGGAGCTTTCATTATATATCTGGAACTTAGCTGTTGTATAATCCTTCGTCTTTTACAATGGACTTAAAACAAGCCTCGAAAAATTACCGACAACTAGCAATTGGTAGATGGCGTAAGAAAAAACTGAAAAGACTTAGAGTGTGTGACATAAATGTTGCCTTGGAGAAACCCAAAAAAATTACATCAAATGTGTCAACAAATATGAGTTCTGTAACCAATGACTTAGTTCATGTATCCCAAAAAACCCATGTCATGGAGCTTGATGCTTCTGCGGTGAAAGGAAAAAAATCTGAAGAAGTATTAAGTGTTTCCAATTTAATCTTTGCTGGTCAGGAAATGTTTGCTAATCATATATGTAATGAATCAAATGCATTAACTACAGATCTAAACCATAATGCTGGTGTAACTGCATGTTCAACTACTAAAATAAATACATCGAGTATTACGAAAAACAATAGAATGTAAAAAATTTAATCGTTAAGCGAGCTAAGCGTCTTTGAAAAAGAAGCTTTCGTGTTCAGAATAATATCCAGCCTAGAGAACATAAAATTTTGCTGGATGAAATTCCCGAAAAGAGTAATGTGCTAGAAACAGTTGTTGATTGCACACACTGTCTTGCTAAAAAATTTGCATATGAAACTGATAATTTTTGTTGTTCTTCTGGAGAAATCGTTCTTGCTTCACCTAAATTGCCTAAAGTAATTGTTGATTTAATTACTGATCAGACAAATGAGGCTGAAAATTTTAGGAACACTATTAGAACATACAATAATCATTTAGCGTTTACGTCTTTTGGAGCAGCCTATGACAAAGATTTGGCGAGAAGAAATAAGGGAGTTTACACCTTTAGGGTTCAGGGGCAAGTATACCATTTCATTAATGATTTGGTGGGAAGTCCTGATAGTTGTTCAAACCTACAACTTTATTTTCATGATACTGAGTATGAAAAGTCAATACGTCTTCAGAGCTGTCCTAGGCTTTTTGAGATGACACTAGATAAGATATTAATGGTTCTTGTAGAAAATCCATATGCTAGGTTTTTCAGAGATCTAAGGAGTGCTACCAATCTGGATGAGCTACAAATAATGCTTTATTGTAATCCAAAAGTTGATCAAAAAGTTTATAACATACCGATGATTACCTCGGATATGCCGGAATATTAGTTGATGGGCAAGAAAGTGAACAAAGAAGCATAAGAGTCTATAGTCATGGTGGACAGTCCCATAGTATAAATTATTACTATGGATGCTATGACCCTCTACAATATCCGCTTATGTTCCCATATGGGCAGCTTGGTTGGCACCAAGGCATAAGCAAGGTTAGTGTAAAAGAGAGAACACGAAAGCGAAAAAGAATGAATGAAATTAATAAATCTGTTAATCCAAGACTTGCTGAATCAGTTCAACAGTTATTAGATGTAGAGAACGAAAATTTAAGTTCTATAGTTAATGATCATAATAATGTATCAGTACGTGAATATTACTGCTATAAATTTCAAATCAGGAACAACGATGAGTCTTATTTGCTTCGATTCGGGAGATTGTTCCAGCAATATGCCGTAGATATGTTTGTCAAGTTAGAAACACAACGTCTGGATTATTTTAGAGTTCAACAAAAAAATATTAGGCAAGAGTTTCTCCAAGGCATTGTTGATGCTGTAGCATGTGGTGAAAATGATGCTGGAAAGGTAGGCCAACGTACAATTCTTCCGGCTTCCTTCATCGGAGGACCAAGGCATATGCGAAGAAAATACTTAGATGCGATGACTTTAGTCCGTAAGTTCGGGAAACCTGATATATTTTTAACAATAACATGTAATCCTAATTGGCCTGAAATAAAAGAATTATTAGGTAACAACGAAGAAGCTCAGAATAGACCTGATTTATTAGCTAGAGTGTTTAGAGCAAAACTAGAAGAACTCAAAATTGAACTTTTCAAAAAAAATCTCTTTGGCAAAATAGCTGCATATACATATGTTATAGAATTCCAAAAGAGGGGTTTACCTCATGCACATTTTCTTTTAATCCTGAAAGCTCAATATAAATTATATAGACCAGAAGACTTTGATAAGATTGTTGCTACTGAGCTTCCTGACAAACAGTTACATCCTCATCTATACAAATTGGTAGTTAAGCATATGTTGCATGGTCCATGTGGTGATTTAAATCCAACCAATGTTTGTATGAAAAAAGATGGTTTCTGTAAAGATTCATTTCCTAAAGAATTTTGTGAACAAACCACGATAACAGCTGATGCGTATCCAATATATAAAAGACGTAATGATGGTCATAGAGTTAGGGTGAGGGGAGCATGGTTAGATAATAGATGGGTTATACCATACAATCCTTATTTAATTGCTAAGTTTGACTGTCACATTAATGTAGAAATATGTTCTCTTCATATAAGTACATCAAATATATATACAAATATATATGTAAAGGAAATGACAGAATAATGTTTGGTATTGAATCTGAAAAATCACCTAAGGAAATAGATGAAATTGATCAATATCAATCTGGAAGGTGGATATCTCCACCTGAGGCATTATGGAGGATATACAGGTTTCCTTTGGGGGATATGAAACCTGCAGTTATACAATTGCAGGTTCACCTTGAAAATTATCAAACAGTTAGTTTTAATCCAAAGCTTAGGTTGGAAAACATCATGAATAATCCATTTTACAAAAAGACTATGTTAACAGAATATTTCTTCATGAACAGAACAAATGCCGAGGCAATAAAAAGACAATGTACATACGCTGAATTCCCTGATTTTTTTGTTTGGGAACAAGATAAAAAAAGGTGGAAAGTGAGGACTAAAGGTGATTCAGTTGGAAGAATAGTAACAGTAAATCCAATTGAGGGAGAACGATATTATTTAAAGTTGTTGTTGTCTAATGTGAAATGCCCTACATCTTTTATTGATTTAAAGATACACAATGGTAAAATATTTCCAACATTTCATGAGGCTGCCTTAGCACGAGGTTTCCTAGAACAAAACAATAGTCAAGCCATTTGTCTACAAGAAGCATCATTATATCAGATGCCTTATGAACTAAGACGATTATTTGCTACGATTTTAGTTTACACCTGCCCTAATGATCCTATAAAATTGTGGCAAGAATTTGAATCTAATCTTTCTGAAGATATAGCTAAAAAAAATGATCTTCCTAAGTATGAAATAAAAAGACTTGTCTTACAACAAATTAACTCATTCCTTCATTCTATGGGAAAAGATATAGCTTCGTTTGGGTTGATACCCAAAGGAATGAATCCTAGACAGTTTGAGGACTTAACTAAGGAACTAAGAACCGAACAAAATATTGTTGTGTCTGAGGCAGATTTAAATTCGAAAACATTGTTAAATACCGAACAGACTAAAGCTTTTAAATGTATAATAAAAGCAATATATGAAAACAAACCTGAATGCTTTTTTATAGATGGTCCGGGAGGAACCGGGAAGACTTATCTGTATAGATCTTTATTAGCAGAAATTCGATCAAAAGGCCATTTGGCTTTAGCAACAGCCACATCAGGCATAGCAGCATCTTTGTTGCCGGGAGGACGCACAGCACATTCCCGCTTTAAAATACCTATTGACATAACAGATGGTTTAGTTTGTAGAATAAGTAAACAATCATCACTAGCGCACATGATTAAAGAAGCTAGATTAATTATATGGGACGAGGCTCCAATGTGTAAGAAAATAGCTATTGAAACACTAGATGCTTTACTGCAAGATTTAATGGAGAATACTCAAGTTTTTGGAGGAAAAGTTGTTGTGCTAGGAGGAGATTTTAGACAGACTTTACCTGTTGTTTCCAAAGGCTCCAAGCGTGATACAATAAATGCATCTTTGATAAAGTCGTACCTATGGCCTATGATTAAAAAATTTACTTTGGTTGAAAACATGCGTGCCCGTTTAGATCCTGCATTCACTAGCTTCCTTTTGAGGGTTGGTGAAGGGGTGGATCAAAATCGTGATGTTGGATCTATTGAAATCCCTTCAAATATAATCGTTCCAACTAAAAATGATGGCACCGATTTAGATACTCTTATAAATGTAGTTTATCCTATTATGGACACAACAACAGCCATTAATTTACAAAGTATTAACAGAGCAATTCTTACTACAAAAAACCAGTTTGTAGATGAAATTAATGATTTAGTTATTCAACGCTTTCATGGAGATGCAATTGAATATATTAGTTTTAACCAGGCTGATAATCCAAATGACCAAGGGCAGTATGAAGACCTACTAAACAGTCTAGCCCCTTCTGGTTTACCGCCACATAAATTGACGCTTAAGGTTAATGCTCCTATAATTTTACTTAGAAATTTAGATCCATCAGAGGGTTTATGTAATGGTACACGTTTAATATGCAAATGTTTAGACAAAAACATAATACACGCTGAAATCGCAGTGGGAGATCATGCGGGGAAATCAGTATTTATACATAGAATACCTCTTCAAACAACTAAAGATGAGTTTTATCCTATTCCATTCAAAAGGATTCAGTTTCCGGTTAGACTTTGCTTTGCGATGACAATAAATAAAGCCCAAGGACAAACTTTAGATTTTGTTGGTGTTTACTTAAAAGAGCCTGTTTTTTCCCATGGACAGTTATATGTTGCATTGTCTCGTGCAAAAAATTCAGCTGCTGTTAAAGTGCTTATAGCACCAACTGTCCTTCACATAGAAAAGAACAATTTCACAAAAAATGTTGTCTACAAAGAAATCCTGAACAGGCAATAAATATTTAAACTCTTACATTTTAATATGGTTACAGTGCGTGTGAGCTCTAATGCCTTCTACTTTAATACATATGTGAAAATATGTAAACGAAATATAATATTTGTATGTTATGAATCCTTATAGAAAAAAGATCGACGGAACCTCTGTGATGCTCTGCAAGTTAAGGACAGCACAAGAGATTGGACTGTGATTGTGCAGGTTCTCATTAAGTATCCAACTAAAGAGTCTCAATCAAACCCTGGCATGTGGTACAAGAAGTTTCTTTTCACTGACATGAAAGTAAGTATTCTTTTCCTACCTGCAAAGAAATTCTATCGTTTTCTGTCTGTTGCTTACATTCAGTAATTTGTGATGATTATAGTGTTGTCTGTTGTGTTTTAAATAGGGCACTCCAATTTCAGCAATCACTTTCTCAGCGATAGAGCACTTTGACCGCGTTTTTCAACCTTTTAAAAGGTATTACATAACAAGTGCTTCTGTGAAAGTTGCTGAGCCAAGGTACAAGGTTGGTCAATACAACTACACTTGGACATTGTACCCTAGAACACATGTCCAGCTGCTTCATGATCCTGTCCCACATGTGTGTCCATACTCTTTTGACTGCATGAGCTTCTCCAAAATGTTCAGCGTGGCAGACCGTGATGTATCCATTGGTATGCTTTTCTATACTGTATTTACTTGCTGTTTGCAGCTAATAATACATTTGATTATATTGCTTTAATCTTCAAAATAGATAAGCATTATACCTATGCTTTCTCTGTGTATCATCAAATAAAAATATTTATGCATGTGTTTACAGCGCTCGTGTACTCACGAGTTGCTGCATATTTTTACCGGCTTAATGTATCCCATTTACACAGTCTGTACATATCTATACATTTTTTAGTACTGAATATCAAGCATTGACTGTTTATATACAGTATATATGTTAAGTATATGAATGAATTTAACTACCAGCTTTTACATCTTTTATTAGCTGTGAAAGGATTGGTTGTGCACGCATACCCTATTCTCCATGCTACAAAACCATTTGTCAGGGAGTACATCCTCATTGATCAAGAGTAAGTTTTTCCACTATACACATAATGCATGTATTTTGATATTACAAAGTACTGCATCATAAAGTGCTCTCATTACAGGAAACAACCTATGGTTTTACGCTTGTGGGATGACCTGTTGAATGAAGGAGAAACTAGGATCATCGAGAAACTTCCAAAACCAACTTTCATTGTTGGATTAGACATGAAAGTCACAACCTTCAATGGTATGTTCAATATTTACGTAGATGTTAATATTAAAGCAATAATGTTTATTCAAAAAAGTCTTCTTGATTTTCTATATTTGCTGTGCATAGGTTTGTCGCTGACTACAGGTTTTAATCCTTATTTCCTGGTCGATCCTCCTATCCAAGAAAATGAACCTTTAGTTGCTTGGTAATTTTTATCTACAGCATTAGTTCTTTTTAAATTTATAGCTTAATGAAATTTTAGCATCTTTTAGGTTTCATGAGAATTATTTAGTTTCATGCTGCCTGGTTAATAAAGGATGGTTGATGTAGGTACAATGAACATGCTGAAGAGGTTGGACAGTTAATTCAGACCGAAGCTTACAAATCAACTAACAGTTTGCTTCCACCTCCACCTGCTGCTGATGTTGTTCCAATCAGAGATGTTTCGGCATCAATCGAAACGGTATGCAACGCATGTAATTCTATATTTACTTTTTGTCTTCAATGCAGAATCTAAGTTGATCGTTTTTTGCTTGCTGTACAGCTTAAAACTGCATGGGTTGCAGCAACAATTCATCTGATGCCAGCACAAGAGAAGCTTTGGTATAATGTGTGTGACAAGTGCAAAAAAACTGTTAATCTTCCAATCGGTTCGGAGCTTCCCTGTATGTATTGCCACAAAGAAATGGATGTTGAGCCACGGTAAGCTATAACCCAAGTTATTTATTTGTTGACAACAGACAATAGAATAAAGAAAATTCCTTACCGTTGTTGCATCTATACTTGTACAGGTGTAATGTGCATGTTTTCCTTAATGATGAGTCTGGGACACTTTGTGCCACACTTTCATCAACAACTGCAGAACGTTTCATTAAGTTTACTGCTACTGAACTTGTGCAAGCGTACGAAAAGGTAAATAGATATTACAGAAATGTTATGCTGTTTACGTATGTATTGTTTACTTATTCAGATTGTGTGCTGCCTATGAATCACCTGTTGTGTCATTTCCATTCATTATACACATAGAAATGCTGTCTAATGAAATATGTATTTGTGCATAGAATGCTCCACTAAATGATGAGATTGCAAGAAAGATAGACAAGACGCCGGTGCTGTGCTTTCTTAAATACTATGACAGAACCTTCAAAGGTAAAGCTGAAAGGACCTACCCAATTCTACAACTGTACACTCAGGAAGAAGCCAATTCTGCACAGATGCAGACAGCTTCCAACATGGCCTCAACTGCACTTATATCAACAATGGAAAGTTCTACTTTGGTGTCTGTTGAAAAAGAACAGCAACTGTTTAGCCCATCAACCAAAAAGGTCATAGAAGAAATAGCAACTACATTTGCCATGGATCAAGGAACCATACTACCATCTGCATCTACAAAAAGAGGAATCGACTTTGGTAACAGCTCTGAAGAAAAAGATGATATGCTCAGTTCTGAGAAAGTGCAATCGCCTACCCATGAAACTGTTGTGCTGAGTTCTGGGGCAGAAAGTCCAGTGAAAAAATTGAAGCACAAGCCTGATGACAACTAAGTAAGGCAATGAATGTTCTTTTATGTTTTGAAGCCATGCCAACTAGCCCGTATCCTATATGCCTAAGTTTCAGCTATTTTAACTATGGTAAGCACTTACATATTATGGCCATTAGTTGTGACTCCATCAACAATTAATGGTATTAAGTAATATGTAGAGTTGCTCTTTTATGTACTAAGAAATATGCATGTCTGTTTTGCTTCTGCTTCCCCCCCAAACATTATCACCAAGTATGTAGTATCATGTTGGTTTTGTAACTTATTATGGGCACTTTTGGTTCGTTTAATATAAGCATGGCTTTTTATTGTGCAACGCATGTTTAGATGTGAGGATCGTTTATTGTTGTGTTCGTTTAATATTTTCCGGAACAGTGGGTATATGTAACATTTGCAGACCAAAAGTCTCACCTTACTTGTAGATCCATTTAAATATGATATATAAGTCGGTATACTTGGAAGGGGCATGCCGTGCCTTGCACGGCATACTTACTCACTAGTAAGAGCCGATACGTTTGCTCTTAGGAGTAGCTTCAATTAGTTGTACCATGTCTAGCTTGCAGAAGGGACAATTAATTGGTTAGTTTAGTACTTCATCTGTACCGTAATATAAATCTTTTTAACTTTTTTATTGTGTCGTAAAATATAAATCCTTCTCATATTCTAATACAATATTAAATGCATTCTTTTCACTTTCACACTAAACACTGCAATATAATTAGTCAATTCCAGAAAACAATACTAAAAATTATAACAAAGTTTTGTGCTACTTGTGAACAAAATAAAAAATGACGGCTACCTCATTGTTTCGGCTCTCTTTTTTTCCTCATGTTGTTTACATATGAACACTGCTTATTACATTTGATCTATTTATTTTGATTATCCATTAGATGTCTTCGTGATAATATAAGAATTAGGGTTTAGGGTTCAGGATATTAGAATCAGAGCATTTGTTCATCCCTTTAGTTGTTGTAAACTTTGCTTTCAATTACTCCCCCGTTCCACAATAACCGTGGCAGTTGCCAAAATATTTTATTACATTTTATGTAAGACCGTACAATTTCCAATGCAATATTTATTGGCTTTTTACTTGATTTACCCTTATTTATTATATTAAGAGATATAAAAAACAATGTCACATTAATTATATTCAATGACATTCTAGTCAGATAAATTGGAACGGAGGAGTAGCTTAATAATTTCATCCACAATCAAGTTTCAGTGTTTTGGATATTCATAGAGCATTTGCAGAATCAACATAACGAGATTATTCATTCTCATCCCCTTGTATGCATACTCACAGATGACAACAATATGATTTTAAAGGCTTTGATAGACTAACATTGAGTTTGGTATATGGGAAAATAGAGGTCCATAATATGATTTTGTGTTTTGGGATGTCTTGGTTTCTTGAAAGTCCATTAATCAAATCAACAATTTCTAAGAACGGATCATACGTCGAATGGTTATTGTACTTGCTTAATTTTTCCTCAATTCCCGTTTACATTTCTAAGAATTATTATACAGAATATCATGTGAATCTTCATCATTCATCAATCAATTGATTGGGAATGCAGATTGAGCGTGATTGTAGGGTTTGGAATTTGAAGAAAAATGAGAGAGACAAAATCTCATTTCTCAATCCGATTCGCTTTCCATAAATAATCATTTACCTCTTTCTATAAATTACTCACAGGTTGGTTTTCACCATATTTCTCATTTTCAATAAACGCATTTCTTGAAATCATTTACCTTTCTTTTTTTTTTTTCTTTCTTTCTGCTTCAACGTATCGATGGCGGCGTGCTCAGATTATAAGAGCAAATATTCATTCATGAATTGCTTCAAAGCATCGACGGCGGCGTGCTCAGATTATGAGAGCAAACATTCATTCATGAGTTGCGTCCTGAAGGTGAATTCTTCCAGTTCCGGTTGGCAAAGAACAGTGAGAAAAGTACTGAGCGATATCGACGGCGTTAGGAATTTCACAATGGACGATGAGGGCAGAGTGACGTTGTCTGGAATGGTCGATCCGCAACTTCTTTTGAAGCGGCTAGGCAAATCCGGCAAGAAGGCAGATTTGTGCTGGTTCCAGTTCGGAGATTGCTCCAACAACTTGTATCCGCCTCCCGATTTTTCATCAAAAAGTTTTGCCTTTAATGAAACCAAACGCAATGGATCTGGTACTTATGGCCATTTTTCATCAAAAAGCTGTGCCTTTAATAAACCCAAAGGCAATGGATCTGGTAGTTATGGGCCATTTTCGTCAAAAAGCTGTACCTTTAATGAACCCAAAGGCAATGGATCCGCTAGCTATGGCAATGGATATGGAAGACAGGGACACTACAGCGGTGGAGAGTACGGATATGGTGGTGGATATGGTGGTGGTGGTGGACAGGAATACAATATTGATCGCCATGCGTATAGGCCTTTTGCACCGATGGAACAGAGCCTCCAGGGACGCTATGCACATTTCGGATCTGGCTACGCCTTCGTCCCTAGTGCACCCCCGATGGAATAAGGCGGCCGCCGGCGAAATGAACCCTCGGATTACAAACTGATTTTTAGGGTTTTCGTCAATTTTTTAGATGGCGAAAATCTCGTTGAAGCTTTTTTAATTTTCTTATTATTAATATTAGTAGTTTGCATCATCTAACGGCTGAAAGTGTTTTTTTATTTCAGCGTTAGATTGATTTTTGATAGAATCCAACGGTTGGTAGAGACGTATTTGCATAAACTAGTAAGAATCCTCATGTTGATAAATAAGGTTCTTCGTTGTGCTACCTATATAGTTATTATCTGTAGGCATTAAAATTGTGATGGATTCAAATGGCTTGACTGCAATGTCATTATTATTATTATTATTATTATTATTACTACTACGGGGGTTCATTTGAATTGTGCATTCAGCTTTCAGTCATGAATTTTCTTTGTGTGATTAACACATCTAAAAGGAGACAATGGTTGCTCCAGTGTCCGAGATCCTGCTTCCGCCCCTAAAAACATGTTCAACTATCTACTTTATTTACCATTACTTGTCAATACCCATAAAAAAAACACTTTCAAAATAAACTCCCAGAAGTCAAATATATGTATATGATCAAAAGGACGGTAAAAAATACTCGACAAACCCAGGAAATTACAACCCTATAGATGTGCATACAAATGAATCTGCTACAACGCAAGCTCACCTATAGAACTATACAAAGAACCCAAATTCTAACCGAGAATCAACCAAAACCATTCTTGTTTCGGTTGCCTAGAAAATTTTGAACCTTTACTCCTCATTTCAATTTCCTTAGGGAGGTTTAATTAGACCTTCAGTCTTGTGTGTTCTAGCGGAAAAACGGAGAGGCGAGGTGTCAAGATGAGCGAACATGCTTATCTTGGCCTGACTTCCGAGTCTAGGTGACTGACTTGCAGAATGTCTTCCGAAAAGACTCTGGATGCTGAGGACGGTCAAGAGGCAATGTGTTACGCCTATGAGGATGAGGCCGAGTCTGGCGAGCAGTTAGAAAACGAGGTCGATGATGCGGAGTTGGAGAACGTGGACCATCTGTTAGCCGCCAGGTCGAATCGTGTTAAGCGGGCGTGAACTAGATCGTGCAAGGCTCCGGCAGAGGCAGAGAAGAAAAAGAATAAACCGCGGCCTCCTAAACATTATACGAGGGAGGGGCTTGCTGAGCTGGACGCTGATGTACGTCAATTTTATGATACATTTCACTATGATTATAGCCAATTTTCCCGTGATTTTAATAGTATTTTTGCATCTTCGGGCATCGATTTGCATATTATCATAATGATACAATAAGTAGTAAGTAATATTAAATAAAGTAGTTTTAGTATTTTTGGGTCATTAGGACCAATTTTTTGTAAGCGGGTTTCTGACTGGTATTTTTTCATGTGTCATTCACGGGATCTTAGGGTTGACCAAGCCTCGGGAGAAATGATTTTGATGTGACCAAGACGCGCGTTTATGCGGTGCGGCGTGTACCCGAAGTCTGCGGAGTTCTTACGAGTCAATTGTCCCGTGCATTTTACTCTCAATTTGAATTAAATCGACTTTTTGACCCGGCTTAGAGGCGAGTCGGTTTGGACTTCTTCACGATAATTGTAGATCTTCAAACAAGCTTTCCAACGATCTTGAATCACTCAAATCGGAGGTCTACACGCAAAGTTATGAACAATTTACTGAAAACAATCTAAGATCGAACCATCCGTCCGAAAGAGCTTGGATGTACATTTCGGCTCGTTACGCGTCTTTCACCTTAAAAAAAGGGGATTTGGCTGCAGATTTCTCATTCGCCCCTTTCCCAAAACCCTTATAGCCACCATTCCTCCATTGTAGGACCTTGGAAGGCCACTCAAACACAAAATCATGTAATAAAAGTGCATATTAGTTAGATTAAATTGAACCTTGTGAAGATTTATTCCAAAATTTCTTTCTTCTTCCATGAGTGTAGTTAGTGACAAGCTATATTTGGGGTGTAAATTGACTTATTTTTTGAGAAGATGAAGTTAAAGAAGTGGATTTTCATATGGGTAATTTCTTATTTTGCTAATTGCTCTTTAATTTCCTATCCTTTTATGTTTGTTTTAGTTAGATCTCTACTTTGATTTTTTATCTTCTGGGTGGTGTAAAACCCTTTTTGGAGAGGATGAAGATGAAGATGTAGAAATCTAACCCAAGATATGTGATTTGTGATATTATGGAATCTTGTGGTTAGTAAGAATGAGTAATTTATTTACTTATACTTGTGAATTTAATTTTTCTTGCTTATGCTCATTGCTAGTTGTGTTAGACTAATTTCCTAACATACACACACATCACTTTTATAAATGTATGTTGCAAAGTGGTGTGGAAAAAGGGGCAAAGGAACCAATAGGTAAAACTGAACCTTGACACGGTGTCGGTCTCCTAAGTCGGGTTTGTAGCTTGTCTACGCAACCATAGAGATATATCATGTTTCTCCGCTTGTTTGATAGTTAAAATCGAACCGGTGACGCGGTGTCGGTCTGCTATGTAGGCTTGTGGGTAAGCATAGTTGTAGAAGAGTGCCGGTTTTAAGGGCTCGACTACTAGATTAGAGGTTTGCACCATTAAATTTGCACAAGGCCACAAAAACTACTCTATTACTATGACCGTTGTCTTGGCTAGCCATAGATTTTACTCTTTTTTTTATTTTTTATTTTGGTGGCAATTATGTGGTGAGTGGTGGAGTGACATCATTAGTCACTTTTTTGTATAAAGTCTTTCCTTCTAATCTTTGTTGCATGAACCAAACGAGCAAGTGATTTTGGTACTTAACCGGCATCCCTGTGGGATACGAGCAAGTGAGTTTGGTACTTAATCTAGGACACTTGGAAAAGGTCAATCAGACGCTCAGAAATCCTTCGACAAAGATGTTGAGAAACGATGGAAAGAGTTTTTCGAGTGGGAGGACTATATCTCTTCCCTAGCCACATATGATATTCCCCAGGATTATAGATTCATCACCTTCTTTAGAAATAAGGACAGGAAACAAGTTTGTGGCCGCTCTAGATTTGATTGCATCTGGTTGCATTACAACCATTTCGTGGCCGGGGCCCGACCCTCGTTTGATCCTTTATTTGTCAGTTCCTAAGGGTAACTGATACATATCCTGGTGATCTCACTCTCGGGTTAGTGAGAGTCCTCATAGGTTTTATTGTTATGAGTAGGATGTTGGGTAAAGAACCGTCGATCCCGGTGTTCAATCATTTCTTCTGGGTTACTAGGTTCGGCGATTTCAAGCAGTTCGTGCCCCGAAGGAATGCCTGTCAGCTATTTTTCGACCTTCCGGACAGGGTCAACGCTTGGAACACCCGTTGTATGAAAGTTGAATCGAGAGTAGGCTGGCCGTTTAGGAAAAATACAGGGGATGACCCGGACACCGAGAGCATTAAGTCCTATGAGGAAGAGATCGAGGATCAAACCTTTATAGCTAGGATTAAGGCACTCATGGGGTTCGTTGGCGGGGAGATACCCATGCAGGAAATAACTTTAACCTGCGTGCCTTGCTCGACGTGAGTGAACCTTATATCCGACCCACTGGAATTACTGGTCCTGAAACCGGGGATATATTTGTTCACGTTGCCCCGATGCTATGTGACCCTGATTGGCATGCAGAATGCCATCATAGGATATGCTTGCCCTCCGAATGCGAGGTGTGTGGAGGCGATCCCAGAGTGATGGCAACGTTTGGTGTCAGCCCTATATGTATTTTCCATTCTTAGTTTTATTTCATTATCTTTGATATTTGTGTTTCATTCTTTGATGCCTCGTGCTAATTGTATCCGTCCTTGCAGTTATGGTGAACGCGAGCCGCCTCCGTGATCGAGCAAGCACAAGGGGATGAGGCCCAGAGGGCATAGATTCTGTCTAGAACAGGCGAGCATGCATTGGCGACAATAAGCTTGCCGACAGGACTGCGGCGAAGACATCCCAAGCCAAGGGCAAATCCGGGGCTTTGGTTATTAAGGAGCCTTCGAAGTCTATCGATCCAAAGCGGACAAGATCGCAGACCGATGCTGAACCAGCTGATGTGTTGCGACGATATACATCATAAAAGCTGGACTACACGTTATTGATATTTCCGACGATATCAAAAATTATTATTAGCATTTAAATAAATATATTATACACCGACGTAGATGGAAAACTAAAAAGTACACTTCTCACATAAGTTTGAGCTACAATGGAATATGAGCATTTGGCGTTAACTATCCACTAGAGTATTGGATGGTATTTCAAAATTTCATTCACATTCGCGTTCCTTTGCCATTCAGCCTTTGTATCCTAGGCACTCTGGTCGGTGTTCCAAAAAATATCAGGAATGATTTGAGGGCTAAATTGGAAAATATGAAAGTTGACTTTCAAATTCCTGTAGAAGAAGATTCTGAAGAAGAATATCCTATTTCACTTCTCCAGAATTGATCGCACTCCCAAAGGACAATCCTGTCGTTGCACCGCTTGTTGCCCTTCTAGATGAGAATGGAAACATCGATCATATGGTTGATAACGATGAGGAAATGTTTGATGATATTGAATTTCTGGATGTGGTTGATGCAGAGGGTGATCTACTTGTTTGGAAAGATTTTATGGCTCCTATTGAAGAAGCTCATCTCGTTGTTGTTCCAGATGCAGAGGTCCAAAGGCTTTACAAACTTGCATTGGTGAATGCTGCTTTGACCATTGTTATTCTGTTTGGGGTTTTCATTTGTAAATCCTTTGGACCACTGCATCTGGAACAACACCGGGCGGAGCTTCTTCAACTGAAGCCATAAAATCTTCCTAAACAATTAGATCAGCTTCAACCTCGTCCAGAAATTCAATATCATCAAACATTTCCTCCTCGTTATTAACCACCTGATCGTTGTTTCCATTCTCACCTAGAGGGGCAACAAGAGGTGCAATGACATGATTGTCCACTGGGGTTCGATCAATTCTGGAAAAGGGAAAGGGATCTTCTTCGTCAGAATATTCTTCTACAGAAATTTGAAAGTCAGCTTCCATATTTTCCAATCTAGCTGTCAAATCATTCCTGATATTTTATGGAACACCAACCAGAGTGTCTAGAAACCAAAGGCTGAATGGTAAGGGAGCACAAATGTGAATGAGATTTTGACATACCCGTTCAATACTCTGTCGGATAGTTATCCAGATTCATCGCCAAATGCTTATATTTCATAAGGTGAGAAAAATATTTGCTGGTTGCAGTGTTGTTCTTATGTGAGAAATGTACTTTTTAGTTATTGTGAGAAGTATACTTTTTAGTTATTCAATCTACGTCGGTGAATAAATATATTTACTATTGGGTTTTGATGACGCCGAAAATGTGATCATGCTTTTAGCGGTGTTTATACGTAGGATATCTGGCTATAAAAGTATATAAAAGTGGTGTTTGCCGGTGGTGCCCGGTGGCGGCAATGGTTTCCGGCGGTGGTGCTTTTATAAGAGAAGAGGACGGGGGCAATTTGGCTTTGCCTTTTGTTCTATATATTATTATCCGGCCTCTTTAATGAGTTACATAGCCCTCCTATTTATAGGAGGAGGAAGCTTAAGGGCTAAGCAAGACAGGTGTTACATGATATCTTAATAGTTAAGTAAACTAAATATCTAGATGGTAAGTGGATCGAATATCTCGGCGGCGTCCTCATAGGATCGCGTAGGTCGCCCGCTTCGCCGTCCTGTCTTACTCTCGCTCTCTACTGCCTCCATTTATATCATTGTTTTGTTGAACTTGAGGTATCTTTTCCTCTAAATGTTATGATCGAGGTCGCTGGCGGACCCATTTATTGAATGAGATCGCGTGTCGGCCCCCTAATCCTTTCTGTCGTCGCGTAGGGTTGAGGGTTTGGAAAGGATCTGAAGGCTCGCGGCTCTAGTTTTGGCTTGCGAGCTCGAGGGTAGTAATAGCTGGTGGCCTCATCCACTAGTGTCGGTGGTCGTCAGACCCGAACAAGGATATGCGGACCGAAGTACGATTTTAGGCACATCAATAGCCCCCTACTCCGTGCCTTAATCATTTTCCTGAAATGTTAGGCGGGGAGTAATAGTCTTTGCGGATCTGTTGCCTTGAAATACTATGATGGCTCGTTTGTTGTGGCGGATTGCCTGTTAGCTTTGCCTAAGTGCCGTACTCAGAGTAGGTCTTTTCGTTGCTTGTGTGTAGTTGATTAATTTAGCCTTTGGTGGCATGAGAGCTTTTAGTCTTGTAGAGGGCTCGCTTGAGGACGAGTTCCAAAATATGACGCCGACCTAGATGTAGGTCTTACAAGAAGGTTCGCTAGTAGGCGAATTCCAAAATATGATGCCGACCTAAAGGTCGGTCTTTATAAAATGCTCGCTCGAGGGCGAGTTCTAAATATGATGCCGACCTAGAGGTCGGTCTTATAAAATGCTCGCTCGAGGGCGAGTTCTAAATATGATGCCGACTGAGGTCGGTCTTATAAAATTTTGGCATATGGAGTGCATTGGTGCGCGCGCTATTGCGAACGGACTTATAGGGCCTTAGGCGACCTTGTTGTGCAGGCGACTTGTCCACTTAGGACCGTGCTATTCAAGCGGCGGCCTCAAGCAACTTCTCGGTCTATTTTTTGCGACCTCGTCGTCTGATCGCGACTTGTTCACTGGGGACGTGCTTTTAAAACAAACGGCCTCGAAGCAACTTCGGTCTATTTTGCGGACAAATTTTATAATACAACCGTTGTAGCGAGTTGTGCCAAGTGCCGTAAATTACAACCATTCATTTCTAACCTCTCACACACGATAAAAGTGTATTATGTGAAAGAGAGTAAAACGGAGAGCGCCTAATGATCGCCACTTTGCACAACCTTCTTCTACAACCAGATTGCAGACCATAAAGTCTCTCGTTTTGCGACATCGCTGTCTGATCTGACTTGTTCACTGGGGCCGAGTGTTTTTAAAACAAGCGGCGCCGAAAATTTCTCCGGGTCTATTTAAGACCGTGCTGCTCGAGCGAGCGGCCTTAAAGTGATTGGCTTAGGGGGCATTGGATATACACACCTTATTGAAAAGATCAACATTTCTAATAGTGAAATAAACTCAAAGCTTCCTCCACGTCTCCATTCTTTCCATATCCTGCTATCAAAGAATACCAAGTCTTTTTCTTTTTCATTTTTTTTCTTTTTTTTTTCTTTTTTTGTGGTGGGACAATTGGGTTAGGAATTTGTGGAAAATTAAACTCCGTTCCCCGTAAGAAATCAGAAAGGAAGAATCCATGTGTTTGGCTGCTGCCGGCAAGACAGAGGTCTTTCCATACATTCATGAGCTCCTTATTACATTTTCAGTGGCAGTGATTGATTTTTTTTTTTTTTTTTTTTTTTTTTTTTTAGCAGATTGAAAATTAGAAAATAGGAAAACTTCCCTGAGTTATAAGCACGCCGGAATCCATGGGTTTAATGCCGGATTCTTACTTTTCAATCTGCAGAGCTCTTAACTTCGATTACAAGTGGATGGGCCGACGCCGACTGGCCCATTTTTCCGACCTCTAACCGAGCTGGGGCTTGCTTCGCCGTCTCGATTTCATTCTCAGCTCGAGTTTTTGGTTCATCAAGCTTCATGGATTCGTTTCCAGCTCCGTGGAGATCCGTCTCCATATTAGACTCCTTCTTTTCTCTTTGTTATGTACTGATGAAAATGACAAAAGCTTTGGAACCCCAAACGACTTGCCGGCACATCTTTTTTCTTTTTTTTTTTTTTTTTTGAGATCTTGTAGATCTATACGGAGATTTTTGGATCTAGATGAAGATCTTGCTAAAAACTTGGCCGGAAAACAAAAATGGGTGGTTTCTGGCTGCCGGAAAAATTCAGATCTGATCGGAAAATGTTAAAAAATGTCGATTTCCGTGGAGCCAACTGATGACGCCGAAAATGTGATCATGCTTTTAGCGGTGTTTATACGTAGGATATCTGACTATAAAAGTATATAAAAATGGTGTTTGCGGTGGTGCTTGGTGGGCGGCGTTTCCGGCGGTGGTATAAGAGAAGAAGACGAGCGATTTGGGCTTTGCTTTTTTCTATATATTATTATCCGGCCTCTTTAATGAGTTACATAGCCCTCCTCATTTATAGGAGAAGTAAAACAAAATTTAAAGATGAGCAGGGTGTTACATGATATCTTAATAGTTAAGAAACTAAATATCTAGATGGTAAGTGGATCGAATATCTCGACGGCGTCCTCATGGGATCGCGTGGAGTCGCCCGCCGCCGTCTGTCTTACTCTCGCTCTCTCTCGCCTCCATTTATATCATTGTTTTGTTGAACTTGATGTATATTTCCCTCTAAATGTTATGATCGAGGTCGCTGGCGGACCTATTTATTGAATGAGATCGCGTGTCGGCCCCCTAATCCTTTCTATCGTCGCGTAGGGTTGAGGGTTTGGAAAGGATCCGAAGGCTCGCGACTCTAGTTTTGGCTTGCGAGCTCGAGGGTAGTAATAGCTGGTGGCCTCATCCACTAGCGTCGGTGGTCGTCAGACCCGAACAAGGATATGCGGACCGAACTACGATTTTAGGCACATCAGGTTTCATACAACATACTTTATGTGAGAAGTGTACTTTTTAGTTATTGTGAGAAGTATACTTTTTAGTTATTCAATCTACGTCGGTGAATAAATATATTTACTATTGGGTTTCATACAAACATACTTCAACAGTAACAACAAACTGGCAAAAGATCGCTCTAAAATATCCTAACAAGCATGGGATTTAGGAAAAGAAACACATAATGATCTATGTCAAAAATGCAACAAAAAGGATATCAACAGCAAGATCAAACTCGAAAGGTGTACTTAGAAGAGAATCATTTATAACATGAGCGTATATAAAACATATTGAAATGCATTGTGAAATCTATCATTTTCATATTCATTGGTTAAAAACTAGATAAATACCCTCTCCAATACTAACCACCACCACCATCCTATGACCTTGTATTCTTTCCACCACCACCCAATCACCCATTACGGACGATGCACATACATCGGTCAGGGAGCGCGTGTCCTTTGGTAATTTGTTGGAGAAAATATGTACGTCAAAATGAGGTTGTTTAGTGTTAAATCATTTTTTCCCTCGTTATATTTTCCCCACGATACCATGCAACATTCGTTGTTGAATTCGCCACATTTTCATCAGCATTCACTGTATCACCACCCACCACCCACCACCATCACCTACGCCTATTACCTTCTATTGTCATATTATACCGTGTCACAAATCACATTCCGTGAGATATGATTCATTTTATTTCTAAACAAAAAAATAAATAAATTCGTGTTCAATCTTTTCTATTCGATAATAATCGTTTTACTTGTCTCTTAGAAAAATAACTAATTGATAAAAGAGCGGGATGCTATAATGACATCCTAATCTTTGGATTGAGGTGTAGATGTTCAATTCTGCATATGATTGAGTTATCTAAGCAAAACGATATGTATATGCAACTCCTTGCACACTAGACCACTGAGTCAAATCCCTCGATTTGGGTCGAACATTTCGTTTCCTTTTGTCAAATTATTGTCATCTTTAACTTTTCAAATTAATTACCTTACCGTTAAAATGTTATATCACACATAGTTATATGCATGTATGTATATATACACATCTATATCTACATCCATGTATATAGTCTTTTAGAAATGAAGTATCATAATTATACCTTTATTCATCTCATCAACGTGATAACTTATTTTAAGAGTTTTTTTCTTCTTCTTAAAATTTAGAATAATATAATATATCTATCCTCTATTATTTCTACCCATCTTATAATGCACACCCACTAACTTTATCCAACAAGGCAACACCCAGCAGTCAAATGTTTACCAAACCAAAAAAAAAAAAGTATACCAAACAAATTTGTTCCGAATTTGCATTTGTTTTGTGTGTAATGTAAGTATGTAACCCCCCATTTCTTGTCTGTCTTTCGGAGTGACCATCCTCTCCCTTACCCTTTGTGCTCAAGCATGAATCATGGCCGGTGACTGTGCTATCCCTCACTTCATGCTATATCAGCATCATCTTCGGAATATACCCATTTTTTTCTTCTTCCTGTTCTCCCCTTATATTTGAAAAATTGTGATTTTTTATTTTGTAATTTGTTGTTAAAAATGCTTGATCAATTTAAATAAAGAACCTTGCTTTACAGATCATTTTATCTTTCAGTAATATTTGGGGGTAGTGGGGCGCAATGGGGCCTCAAATATTCCTTTTTAGCTGCCGGTAGTGATAAAACACGCCTGACAACTCATTATTTCTGCTTTCTTCTTTCTTTACCTAGTCATATTTTTTTTCTTCCTCCATATCTCTTTGAATTTTTACTTCCCTTCACTTTAAAAGCAGAAAGTAAACCTAGCTGTCTTTCCTTTTTCTTCCTGTAGAGTTCTCTCTGTTTTTGTTTTGCTATAGCCGTTTTGTCAGTTGAGCTTGATTCTATTGGATTGGATCTGATACATTCGGTGTGAGAAGGTTGCTGAATTTATACTGTATTGTAAGCATCTACTAGAGGTAAGTTGGAATAGATTGATAATGTTTTGATGAAGTTTTTAATTTGCAGATGTCTAATTTCTTGGGTCATTGATTTCGAGGAGTCTGTGTGTGTGCGCGCGCTAGATTGAGTGATCATTTGGCTCTTTGGAGATTGAATTGAGCAGTTATGCTGTTTACGCCGGTGTTTTTATTCTTATCTTATCGGTCCAGACAAATTTGCATTTAAATGTATTAAATTAAACTTTCGCGAAATTTGAAGAACTAATATTTAGACTTCCAAGAAGATTAAAATTTTGAGCTTGTTTAAAAATTGTTGGGTTTTGGTTTCCCGTCATTTATTTTACTTATAAAATGCCCTCTTTTATGCTGCGGCTCGTTGATCAAGAAACCCAATTTATGAAATCATCAGCTCCTGTGACCTTGTTTTTCCTTTTCCCAACGTACTTTTACTGCTGGCATCTTTCTTCTGTTTCCGTGATTTTTTCGATTTATTTAGCTAAGCTAGTTGAACCTTAGATTCCTGTCGGGGTTTTCAAGAAACAAATGATTTGGACTTGAACTATTATACTTAGCTGAACTAGAATCAACGTGGAAATATCATATAAATCTGCAATCCTTGATACATCAGTAGTTTAAGAAGTTAAGGTATTACATAGAACTTCAATGTCTCATTCTATTGAAGTTTGGAGGAAGGAATTGGATGGATATTGGTATTAGTGCAGATGCTGCAATACATACACATTTTGAATGATAGAACACATGGATAGCTTGAAGAACCAATTTACTGGACAAGGTTTATTCGTTTTAGGGAGTTTGGCATTTAATATATATGTTTAATTCGTTACTATTGGGTTATGAAGATTCTGTCCTCATGTGTTTCAGAGTGATGAAATGTTCCTTTTTCTAAATCAAATTGGCATTTTGCACTTGACTGTAATATAGATATGCACGTATTATCTGTAACTCAGGCTTCCATGTTAATGCCATGTGCTCGTCTATCAATTGTATGAACTGTACTTTACTGTTCTCATATGCTATTAATGAAATGATCTTACGTACAAAAAGAGAAGTCACTTCTCATGCTGTTAGCCAAACAATGGTCCCTAACATAGCATGGATACCAAAACCTTATGATTTACATGTGAATATGATGGCTTAGTGGCTTACGTCTTCCTTGGTACCTGAAATGTCGGCTTCTATCGTGTTTTAAAGATCTACGGGATTGATTAGAGTAATATTCTTACCCTGGTTTTCATGACCTATAGGGTCATAGGTTGACATTATGTCTATTGCTCTGATATTCGATGTAATTAACTTGCAATCATTTTTTGTGCGCTGACATTCTGGCAAAGATACTAGCTTTTCATCCAAACATGTGACTTACCTTTAAATTAGAACTTTCTTTCTTTTGATCTTGTACTATTTGTTTCTTATTCTATCGTGAATATTCCTCATTGTATGACCGTAATGCCTCGGGTCATTTTTTTGGCTCTGCGGGATGTCATGTTGTTTTGATTTCTTTAGCCATTTTTCTCTTTGGTTTGCCTTCAATTCTGTTAAATCTTGTCCTTTCTATTCTCTCATTGTATACTGTTTAAAGGTATTCTTTCATTTTTTCATGTGTTCAGGATCCATTTTTCACGCTCTCTACAGAAGTTACATAAAGTATGGCTGTTTCAATGAGAGATCTGGATTCAGCATTTCAAGGAGCAGGGCAGAAAGCGTATCCTTAACTAACAGCTGCTATTGTCTGACTTGAAAATAGTTTTTGTTCTTAGTTTGTTTGACAAGTCATTTTCTTGATGCCCTGTCCCCTTCTATTTTGTTTTCAAATATAATTTTTAGTTGAATTTGTGGGCCTTTGCTTGAGAAATATCAATGATTAGCAATTTTTATGTGATTGGTCATGTTCTTGCATCGCCTATGATTTCTGGTAATTATGTGTTAATTACTGACCGTGTGGGTGCTCCTTAATTTTGAAAAGTGGAATTGAGATATGGCGAATTGAAAACTTTCGTCCTGTTCCTATCCCAAGTCTTCACATGGAAATTTTTCTCTGGAGACTCTTATGTGATTTTGAAGGTAATTTCTATTCCTCAGAATGTCTTACTTTGGCTCAGTTTTCATCCTTCTGTATTCTCAGAATGTGATTTAACCTTTTGTAGTTGTGTAGCAGTGACAAATTATTCCCCTTTTGCAGACTAGTGCATTGAAATCTGGTGCTCTACGCCATGATATCCATTATTGGTTGGGTAAAGATACTTCTCAGGTTGGTCTTTTCCTTCATTTTTTGCTTTTGACTTTTTGTTTATTGCTTCCCATGATGCAATCTCATGGCGTGATCTATATAATCTGGATTACGCCAGGATGAAGCGGTGCAGCAGCAGCGATAAAACTGTTGAACTGGATGCAGCTCTTGGCGGGCGTGCGGTCCAATATCGTGAAGTACAAGGCCATGAAACGGAAAAATTCCTTTCGTACTTTAAACCTTGTATAATTCCTCAAGAAGGCGGAGTTTCCTCAGGCTTCAAGCATGCAGAGGCTGAGGAGCACAAGACCCGCATGTGGGTATGCCAAGGAAAACACGTTGTCCGTGTAAAAGAGGCAAGTTAAGCGTCCAATCTATAACTCTTTTAAGTAGAATAATGTAATGTAACACGGGTTCATTGCCTAACTTCATTAGTGGTTTTCTGATGGATCAGGTTCCTTTTGCACGTTCATCGTTGAATCATGATGACATCTTTATTCTTGATACCAAGTCTAAAATATTTCAATTTAATGGGTCCAACTCATCTATCCAAGAAAGGGCAAAAGCACTTGAAGTTGTTCAGTACATTAAAGACACCTACCATGATGGAAAATGTGAGATTGCTGCTGTTGGTGAGTGGCTATCAACTGGTTTAGCGTACAATGATATTTTATGGTCATTTACATAAGCTTTCTTTTCTGTTGATTATGTAGAGGATGGAAAATTAATGGCGGATGCTGAGACTGGAGAATTTTGGGGCTTTTTTGGTGGCTTTGCTCCCCTTCCAAGGAAAAGTAGCAATGATGAGGCAAAAAATTCTGCTGTTCTTCCCAATAGACTGTTTAGGTATACTCCAGCCATTACAATGTGTACTTAATAGCCGGATAAAGACTTCGTGGACTCAGGGTGTCTAATGATATGTCTGTTTAAACTTCTAACATGTTACATGTATGACACCTTTCTAGTTGTACCTGCACTCTTATAAAACTTCTAAAGTATATTTAATTTGGTGATCTCCTATTTTTTTGTGTTTGCTTCAATTTTCAGTTAACCTTGTGTTGATTTTTTTTATGGACAATTCTTTGAAAATGGATATTGGAGTTAGGACTTTGTTAAAAGACAACTCTTTTGCATAGGGAACGTTTTGTCCGTTGTATATCCTGAAATTCCATTCTATTAACCTTGATAATGGTTACTGTAATATGCTTGATGTTATAGGGTTGAAAAGGGGCAGCCAGAACCTATTGAAGCTGTTGGTTTCACTAGGAGTTATTGGATACACATAAATGTTATATTCTTGACTGTGGAGTTGAATTTTCATATGGATGGGGAGAAATACTTCTCTCGGCGAAAGGAAAACTGCAAGTGAAGCTGCAGATGTAAGATTCCGTGCAAAATAGATTTGTCTTTTGTTGTAAATCTTAACAAATTTCCATGTGTTCTCATTGATTTCACCTATCTTTTTGCATAGGAATTATTGCGTCAACTTGATAGGCCGAAATGTCACTTAGTGCGAGTAATTGAAGGATACGAGCCTGTGATGTTCAAATCAAAATTCGAGTCTTGGCCTCAGTCAACTGCTGTGGCTGTATCAGAAGACGCAAGAGGCAAGGTTGCTGGTTAGTAATCGATACATAGCCGTTCCTTCTTGTAAAGCCGGATCTTAGTGGCATTTGATCTCCCAATTGTGGAATTTTATATTGTTCTTTGTTTTGTTTCCTAGCACTTTTAAAGCGTCAAGGGTTTAACGTGAAAGGCTTACTGAAAGCTACTCCTTTGAAGGAAGAACCTCAGCCATATATAGACTGTACAGGAAATTTGCAGGTATCATCTTTAGTGAAAAACAGGACCTTAATACTATCTCCGTCCCTTGGAAACACTTTTTGCTTTTTACATAGATTAAAAGGTAAAAAACAGGACCTTAATACTATCAACCATAGGGTGTCTATGTTGTTTTTTTTTAGTACCATATTGACATAGATACCCTTCTCTCTCTCATGTTTTAATAGTAGTAGCATAATCTCCCTTAACAAATGTTTGTTTTGGGATATGAAATGAGTATGAAATGAATAGCTGTTAGGATAAGGGTAGATTTGGAACAAAGTATTAACTGATGTATAGGTTTTCTAAAATGACACTTTATGTGACATTTTTTCTTTCAAAAAGTGGACACTTTCTAAGGGACGGAGGTAGTAACTGTTATGCTTCAAATATTGCTCAACGTTGTTGAACCTTTCTGAAAAAAGATAGAAAGACGAAGAGAAATAAGTAAATAAATGAAATTTTTGAATCATAACATGTCTTTGTACGTCAGCTTTTTGCCTGCTTTGTTTGATATACTTCATTATTGTATCTATGAACATGTCTGTTCAGGTTTGGCGTGTGAATGGCCAAGAAAAGAATCTTCTTCAATCTGCAGATCAGTCAAAATTTTACAGCGGGGACTGCTATATTTTCCAGTACTCATACCCAGTAGATAATAACGAAGAATGCCTAGTTGGAACATGGTTTGGGAAGCAAAGTGTTGAGGTGAGGTTAGATTCTTTTATTCATTGATAAGGTTGCATTGCAAACTTGGTTGTACGTCTTTTCTCGGAAGGTGGAACTGCCATTATGTGGTACTAATATGCCGGTCTTGAGCATGTTTGCAGTAAAGATTACATAACATTTGGGACTTGGTTTTTATTTATCTTTGGGAAATAAAACCAATTTCTAGACATAAGTTATGAGTACTTTCTTAATGGTCTTGAGTCAAGCCCTACAGTTAATGCTGCATTGGTGACTGTACCATTTAGGAAGACAGAGCCTCGGCAACTGCACAGGCAAGCAAGTTGGTTGAGTCATTGAAATTCTTAGCCACCCAGGTATTTCTGATGTGTCAACTATTAGTTTGAGAATGATGGTTCAGTGATGTGGACACTGTTGATTGTTTTCTAATGTGGATCTGTAGGCCCGTATACACGAAGGACATGAGCCTATTCAGTTCTTTGCTATTTTCCAGAGCTTTATTGTCTTTAAGGTTGGTAGACAATTTTGTTATTGATTGTCTTCAAAGGTCACTGGATGCACAGTTAATTTTTTGAAGATCGCCAGGGCGGTCTTAGCGAAGGGTACAAGAGAAGCGTGGAAGAGAAGGGCATGGCTGATGACACATACTCAGAAGATGGACTTGCACTGTTTCGAATTCAGGGTACTGGGCCTGAGAATATGCAAGCAATTCAAGTCGAACCAGTAATCTCTCTCTCTCTTTGCTTTTTTGTTATCATAATGTGCTATTGAGATGTTTCTAGCCCTTTCATACCATCTCTTCCATTTTTCTGTGTATGTGCCTGCTGTGACATAAGTGTCTTCATCTCTCGTGCTGTGGATGCTTAGCAAGTTTCACTTGAAAATATGGCATAACTAATTACAAGACAAGCACCCCATCTTTCTTTTCTGTTTTATACTTATGAATGCAAAGATAAATCCTTGCTCGTAATGGTAAATGGTTATGAACTAATATGCCAATTGGTGTTTAAGAATGTTATGACCTTTTTGCTCATGAATTGAGGAATGAAGAATGATAAGGAAACCAGTCCGCTTTTCTCTAACGAGAAACAAATGGAGAGATTTAATGATCTATATTGTGGAATGTTTTTCCAGCAAACTGTTAGTGCCTTAGTGGCAATGGATACATGCATCTTCTTACTCGATAAGCTTCATGGATTTATTTGGCCCGGCTTCAGCCCTTGAATTTAGCTCGCTTTTCCATCGCTTTATTCAAGCAATGTCCAGTTACCCGAAAAAGTGCTTTAAGCTCTTGATACGCAATGAGCATATCCCATTTTTTTCGTACAGGAATCATACTCATGTGAACTCGTGCTACATGACGTTTTGGTCGCATTTGCCCTTATCATCCTATAACAACAGTTATGCTGTTACAGTAAAAATAGGATACTTTTAAGTTGTCGCCATCTATGAGTGCTACTTTTCTTGTGGACAAGCTGGCCAATGCTGTTTTGTGTATGTTTGTGAATTAGGCTTGGGAACTGCAATTGTAATTTGTACTATCTTTTCTTGTTATAATGCGTGAGTAATGTACAAGGGAACATTTTGTCATAGTATCATATGTTCAGGTGGCATCATCTTTGAATTGTTCCTACTGTTACATACTGCATAGTGGTTCATCCATCTTTACATGGTTTGGAAGTCTTACAACCGCTGAGGATCAAGAGCTTGTTGAAAGGCTGCTGGATGTCATAAAGGTACAATAATGGATACCCTTGTATTCAATTTTTAATTCTCTTATAGTTTTGAAGAGTATCTGTTGAGAACAATTTCGTTAATACATTGGGTGAATTACCTCGGCTTTTCATCATTTTTCCTTATTGGTCACTTGGAACAATTTCACTACTTCGTTACTCTGTATTTCGTTGTTCTATAATTGTATATTAACAGGTGGAGTAGATTTTGACTAGTCTTTGATATTTATTTTGTAGTTGTTATTTCTCCTGACCAGTTTAATTAGTTGATTTACCTATCTTCTATTGTTTTTGAAGCCGAATGCGCAAAGTAAAGTGCAAAAGGAAGGTGTAGAGTACGAGCAGTTTTGGGAATTATTGAACGGAAAATCCGAGTATCCAAGCCAAAAGATTGGAAAGGAAGCTGAATCTGATCCACACTTATTCTCATGCAACTACGTAAATGGTTAGAAAAACTAAAAAATCTTCGTTAAATTGTTTGACTTGCTGTTGGCTTATACTGATTCAATTCTTCTCACTTTGCATATTGGTGCTTGTGGACGTTTATTGCTTGGTTTTCCAGGAAACTTACAGGTGTGTGTGCCCTGCATTTTTATTTTGCATATGCTTCTTTTTACCTTAAACTGTTGTGAGTGAAGATCTGGTTATTGAATTGGAAAGGACAACTTTGACCTTTTGCTAAATCTATGAAATTATCCGATTTACAAAAGAAGAAAATGAACCATACAGTTATTTTTTACGAATAAAGGATTGTTATTATATGCCTCACTTGTTCATCTTTTCTAGCACTTGGCCTTTCCCATGGACTGTGGTTTTATGTTTCAGGTGATGGAGATATACAATTTCAGCCAGGATGACCTAATGACCGAAGATACGTTTATCCTTGATTGTCAATCAGATATACATGTCTGGGTTGGACAGCAGGTTCAACCAAAAAAGTACGACGCAAGCTCTAGCTATTGGGGAGGTATACTCTAACCGAAAATATCTTTTCACTTCTTCACGAATGAGATATAAGTTTCTTTATTATGTAACCATCTTTCTGTAGCTTATTTACTAAGAAACATAAACATTCTTTTGTCGGGAAATGACCATAAAAGACGTGTGTGCCTCTGCCCTGCTTGTGGTTAGTCCTACACAGCGATTGAGATTGAGTGGTTCCGTTAGGTACTATGAGTCTGCAGCAGATTCTTCAATCACATCATTAAAATACAGTATCTGTAGTCTGTACATTATACGCTACACGTGTTGTGCACTAAATACACATTCTGTATTCAAAATATTTATTGTAGAGAATCTTATGCTTTTCACTCTGAATAGAGATTCCCTAAAACAGAGAAAAATAGTGTTTGAGTCTGTAATATAGAGCATCTGTTAAAAAATCTGATGCAAGTGCTCTCTTTGTACTTATGGGTAGCGGACTTGACGATCGGTCATCATGAATGGACATTTCATCATGTTACTATATTGAAGTGTTTTATTAGGATTCAGAAAGTTGAAACATTTGTGTATGTGTTTACATATTGCATAAGCAATTCTGACACCTTTATGTATCCTTTGGTCGAAAATAAGGCTAAAGCATTTTCTATTTATTAAAAACTAGAATATACAATAATATTTCTAGATTGTAGTTAGGCTGTATTTCTTGATTGAATGCCTTGCACCATATGGTCCATATGTACATGATGGATGAGCCGTATTTCTTGAAGCATTAGTAATATGATTTATGTCACACCAAAAAAAAAAAAAAGAAGAGAATTTACAACGGTAATTATACCCAATGGGCCTAATTTTCGAAGTGCTCTGTGCAAATATAACTACACAGGATATCAACACTCGGACCCCTCACTTCAAGCCGGTTTAACACAAGTTTTTTATCTTCCATTATTTTGACACAAATTGTTGGAACTGGATTTTCTCATGGTTTAGAAAACATGCAAAATGACTTTTGGTGTTGGTAATACATCTGTAGGGATTTGTGACGGAAAAGAGTTTAATGCAATTTTCTCTTCCATTATTTTTGACAGAAATTTTTGGAACTGGATTTTCTTCTGGAAAAGTTGTCTCTTCAAGCTCCAATATTTGTTGTCATCGAAGGGAGCGAGCCACCTTTTTTCACTCGTTTCTTTAACTGGGACACTGCTAAATCTGGTGTAAGCAATAATATATCTAGAATACATTAAAAAAAATGATCATATTACATTACTGCATCATTTCTGAGAATCCATGATGAAACAGATGCGCGGGAACTCATTTGAAAGGAAACTCGCAATACTCAAAGGTGGTGGAACTCCAACCATGGATGTGAGATTTCTTTTCCAAAATTTAAAAATTAATCCGTGAAAACCTTTTTTGTGTGTGTTTTTTTTAAACTTTCATTATCTGTTTTGCAAGAGTAGAAACCAAAAAGGAGATCATCTGCAGTGTATGGTGGTGGGAGGTCGTCTCCTGCACCGGAAAAAACCCAACGCTCCAGAAGCGTGTCTTTCAGTCCAGAGCGAGTTCGTGTGAGAGGCAGATCTCCAGCTTTCAATGCACTTGCTGCTAATTTTGAAAACCCAAATGCAAGAAATCTTTCCACTCCACCGCCAATTGTAAGAAAAATTTATCCAAAATCTGTGACCCCAATATCAACAAATCCGTCTTTGAAATCTGGGGAAATAGCTGCGCTTGGTGCAAGCTTTGACAAGCCAGCACCAGCTCGCGGAACACTTATACCGCGCTCAGTTAAAGGTATATATATATATACGTGCTTGAGTTCTTAAGAATCTTCATGTTTTTAGTACACAGAATAAATGTTAACACTTGACCATTCCTAAAGAGAATTCTGGGGCACCCAATTCAAATTTGGAGCGAGAAAACTCAAATGGAAACAAAAGTCAATCACCCAAACTGAAACCAGACACAATAGAAGAAGATGTTAAAGAGAGTGCACCTGAAGATGAGGATGGGCTACCGACTTACCCGTATGAACGGCTTAAAACATCAGCAACAGACCCTGTAACAGATATTGATGTGACCAAGCGAGAGGTACATTTATTTTGAAAATGCATCGTTTGAGATGACCATTAATTGGGTTGCTAAACTATGGTGTTTTGTGCAGACATACTTGTCTTCGGGAGAGTTCAAAGAAAAGTTTGGAATGAGCAAGGGTGCATTCTATAAATTGCCTAAGTGGAAACAAAATAAGCTGAAGATGGCCCTTCAATTGTTCTAGGTTAAGGTTTTGTGTGCCTCTA
This sequence comes from Gentiana macrophylla, assembly GCA_026214975.1. Classification (NCBI taxonomy): domain Eukaryota; kingdom Viridiplantae; phylum Streptophyta; class Magnoliopsida; order Gentianales; family Gentianaceae; genus Gentiana; species Gentiana macrophylla. Next base: position 177,918,654 of record CM047805.1, on the reverse strand, counting down.
AAATTTTTCCTCTCATTGCCGCTGCATCATCAACCACAGTTAAAAAAGAAAGCATATGTTGATGTGTGTAAGAATTTTCTGTCGCTACTATATGTACATTTATATACGAATGTTGGTAAGTTTTATTTCACTGGTTTATGAATTTCAATGTCTTGTGTTGTAGGTGCAAGATGGGACTTATTTTTTCGAAAGTTTGACGGACATCGGTGCATTTTTAGCTGCTGCTGGTCCAGGAAGGAGGGGTATTTTTCTTGGTTTTGTTGGGCAGAGTCAGAGAGCAGTCTGCATATATTCATTATACTTGTGATGGTTTGAGTACATATGATTTTTCTTTTAATCTTGGCTTTATTTTATTTTTTTGAGTGGTATTTATCATATTCTTTTTTCTTCATGGTTTGATTGTGAGTTTTCAATTCTTGCAAATGTAGTTTTAATGTTTGTTTTGTTTTTGTATTTCTTGAAATAGAAGGTTTGTACATGAGATTTTCTCTTGAAATGTGTTTTTTACTTTGCTAGTCATGCAAGTGTTTCCAAGCAGTAAGCAATGAGATTTTGTATCATTAAAATTTTACGGCTTATTTACATCGTACTTAAGATATATTGCAATCTGAAAGAATTTGCAAATTCATGTCTTTACTAGTTTCAAACATTTTTATTATTGTCTGTCATTGGATTCTTTGTTTTTTCCTATTTATAGTGTGTGCGGGACTGGGCGCGGGTTTGTGTGTGTGCATGTGTATGTGTGTAATGATGTCTTTTTTTTATTATTATGGATTTAGAGTTGTATTTTGATGTTGAATGTATTATACTAGTGATTTTGAAGCGGTTGAAATTGAATAAATTAGAGAAAAATAGTGTTTGAATCTGGAAAATAGAAAATTTGTTAAAAGATTCTGGTAAGCCTGCTGGAGAGGAAGATCATTGTACGGCTAAATGTATGATATCCATCAATTTGTACTCTCTTTCACTCATAGACCCTTCTGCTATTCGAAAGAATAAACATGATAATAATTTTTGTTTTTGGGTATCCTCGTTTTCAGAAATGATAATAATATAAGTTGTTTTAGTTTTTTATATCCAATAATATAAGTCATTTTCAGAAATTAATTCAATGTATAAAGGGTTTATTTCTTCCCAATTCACACATTTTATTAATCCAAAATCATCTCATTAATATGTGGTATTATTGTTCTTCAAAAAAATATGTTGTATTATTATGATTATAATATTATAATGTATAAAACACATATAAATATATCGGATGAGGCGGTTGAGGAGGTCGGTCAGAAACATATCGTAGACAAACATATGTTACCTTGTTCGGAAACATATCGTAGACACAAATATATCGTTCGGAAACATATCGGAGGTCGTTCGGACACGCAAAAAATCGGAGGGTCGTTTGGAGGATGTCTTTCGGATATCGTAGACACACAAACATATCGTTCGGAAACATAAACAAATTGTTCGGAAACATATTGTACACACAAACATATCGTAGACAAACATATCGGAGGTCGTTCGGACACACAAAAAATCGGAGGGTCGTTCGGAGGTTGTTCGGAGGATGTCTTTCGGAGGAAAAAAGTCTCCCCTCCTCGGAAATCCTATGTCTAGTGCTGCAATTAGGGTTCTAGCTTAATAAGCCTATATGTGGGGGGGACGTGGTTGATGAGGCCGTCCGGACATGTTTTCAAGACGAGTTCAGCATTGCGCTAGGCTTCTTTCGGGCACGTCCTCGGCCTTCTTTTTCGATTTATCGGGATCATATCGAGTCGGAGGGGGGGTTGGAGGGAGGTCGTTCGGAGGCGGTTGAGGAGACAAACATATGTTACCTTGTTCGGAAACATATCGTAAACACACAAATATATCGTTCGGAAACATATCGTACACACACAAACATATCGTAGACAAATATATCGGAGGTCGTTCGGACACGCAAAAAATCGGAGGGTCGTTCGGAGGATGTCTATCGGATATCGTAGACACACAAACATATCGTTCGGACACACCAACATATAGGCCTGTAAACGAGCCGAACCCTACCGAACCCTGGCAGGGTTCGGGCTCGGCTCGGTGTCTTCGAACCATAGGTTCGGCTCGGCTCGAAATTGCCGAGCCTTAGGTTTTCATTATTCGCCCGGGTTCGGCCCGATATATGGGGAAAAAGTTCGCCTCGATTCGCTCGAACATGTCGAACCGTTCGAACATGTTCGGCTCGAATCTGGTTTTTAAAAAATCGAAATTTTGTGATACCATTGGTAATTTGGTATCATACCAATATATTATTATGAATTATGATATATATATATATATATTGATATCATATTGGGGAAAATAAAAAAAATAACATATGATTCATAAATCACAACTCACAAGTAGCCAAAAGTGTCCAAGACTCCAAGTCCAACAATATTGTCCAAATTACAAAAACCAGTAAACCATACATAATGTTAAAACTTAAAAGTCCAAAGTCCAACATAATACATTAGTTATTACAAACATGCTATCAAATGTTCAAAGAGTCCAACTTAAAAGTCCAAAGATACAAACATGTTATCAAAAGATTAGAGAATCCAAATACCATGTAAACAACATATCATGTTCTCCTTGCCTTTTTTTGGCTTTTCTTGAAGTTGCTTGGTGGTTTGATACTGCTAGTGTTAGGAAGGTTAGCTTTGGATTGATTCCTTGTGGATGATGTTGTGTTGACAACCTGAGAGAGGCTACTTTCTACAACATGTAGTACTGTTTAAGATGTAAACAAGTTAAACAACATAAACTAAATGGAATGAATTATGGAAGACATTATTATTACCAAAACAGAATATTAATTTACCACATACCAGTATCATTAGGATCTTTCATATCATACTCGTTTTCATATTCCAACTCAATAGGATCATCATTCCCCTGAAAAAAAGAAACAAACATTAATAACTTCACAACATTAGTTAAGAACTTAAAAATTTAAAAAAACAAATTTAGTGTATTTAGGTATATACCTGATCTTTCAATGATCTAATTCCATAAGCTTCCTTTATCCAATCCTCAAAGCACAAAGTAAAACTTCAATCAGATCCCTTCTCATAGAAGCTCTTCTTTTATCAATAACTCTTCCACCCGCACTAAAAGTAGATTCTGAAGCAACAGTTGTAATTGGGATGGACAAAATATCCCTTGCCATTTTGGATAACACTTTGTATTTCCCCTCGTTCCCTTTCCACCAAGCAAGGGCATCAAAATTGGCAACATTTGGATAACAAGCTTCATCATAATACATTCAAGATCTCGATTTCTCCTTCCCTTAGTTTGCATTTTCATCAAAAACTCATCAAACTTTCTTTTACCAACTGTGGAAGAGGAGGTTGCTTGCAAGTTGCACTATATAGGAGGATTCTAGTCCTTTTGCTTTCCCATCACCATACAACTTAACATACTCATCAAATAGTTCATTGAATTTACCCAAAACAATGTTTACTTTCTCCTCATAATCAAAAGGGTACATTGATTTAAAAGCAAAGTTGATCATCTCCTTCTTATATCTAGGATCCGAGAATGAGCCAAAACTAAGCAAAAATCACACTCATCCCAAGATACTTATCATACTTGAAAGCCATTCTTTCACCATTCTTTGCATGTGTTTCTTATTAGAGGATCTAAGTTATCTAACTGCTTTCGTTGATCAATTCCTTAATTCTAGATAACTCTAAAAGAAACAGATTCACTTTGTTGGATAATTGCTTCCAGAAATAAGGTTAGTAACATCCAAAAACACCTCAAGAAAGTCACACACTTCACTAACCTCGTACCAATCATAATCAGAAGGGCAATAGCTCAATGCAAAAGATTCATCATCCTCCCCAAACTTAGTAAAACACTGTCGGTACTTATAAGCAGTAGACAACATCACATAAGTAGAATTCCACCTAGTGTTATTGTCTAATACTAACTTATTCGGAGGCAACTTCAAATTCATCCTATGTTCATTGAAAGATGAAAGTCTATTTTCTGAGCCAAACAGGTATTTCACTCCATCTCTAACCTTTTCAGTGACTTTCTCAATCTCTTTCAAACCGTCCCTAACCAACAGATTAATGATGTGTGCACAACATCTAACATGAAAAAGTTTACCACCCAACACAAGATTTGACAACAAAGCATAATCCTTTTTAGAATAGAAATACACACATCATTTGCGTAAGCATTGTCAATCATCACGAAGCAACTTTCTCACTAATTCCAAAAAGATTACAAACCACATGTACTTCTTTTAGCCAATGCACTCCATTATGAGGTGGAGGTACATTGACAAAAGAAAAACCCCTCTTCTCGCAAATACCAATTTCTATCAATGTAATGGATCAGTAATCACCATGTAGCCTATCCTCTGCACCCTGCACCACCAACAATCATTAGTTAAACCAACTCTATTCACTTTCCCAAAATCCCTTCATCTTTTCCTTTTCGGCCCATACACATTGAAGCACTCTTTTCTAACCATGTACCTAGTGATTTTCCTATAGTAGGGAGTATAGGATTTCAAGAACTCATTAAACACCTTATGCTCAACAATACTAAAAGGGTACTCATGAGCTAAAACCATATGTCAAACTAGCAATTTAACTTTCTCAAAATTAAAGGTAAAAGTACCTATAGAACTTTCACCTTCTGATAGGCCCTTGAGTTGAGTTTGAATGCAATGGGAACCATCAACAAAGCACCTCTTTCGCTTCAGTGGTTTGGGAAAATATGTCTCTCTGAATGGACAAGAATTCTTCAAGTGCCTCATAAGATGGCTTGTAGTCCCACCTGACTGATGGGATAGTATTTTCTTGCAATGCTTGCATCTGTTCTTTCTAACACCACCAGAGCTGTCACTGGATCCATATGATCCCAAACTACAGATCTTGCTCCTTGATCAACAGATACACTATCTTCATTAACTCCCTCTCCCTCGGTCCCCTGAGTAGAATCTGAGTTTCCATCTTTGTCAATCTCTAAATCCTCATCCCCCATTATATCAATATCAACATCATTATTCGGAATCGGAGGGGTATCTGAAGAATCAACAAAAGAATGATTCATCATCACTTTTTCAAACAAATGAAACAACAAAAAAAAAAAAGCAAACTTGAATCGACCTTCAATCGAATATTGGGGTTTGGATTTAGATTTCACGACATTGGACGATTCTTTGAATCAAATTTCTAACACACCAACACCAATTCTTGATTCTTGAATCAAATTTCTAACAAACATGAACACCACCGGCAGTCAAATAGTGATGATGCTTCAATGTGCCAACTCTTCAAATGTGTTCTACTTCTAACTTAGCTTCTACGTCCAATATATTCAACTTCTGCACTCACAAACCAGCTAAATAGTGTAAGTAAAAGAAATTTCAAGTCCATATAAACATGCTAAACATGCCATCACAGGGCTGCTTACACCTAGAGATGATGATGTAACACCTAATGTACACTTTCTACACCTCCAGATACTTCTCATGTTTTGCTAGCTCAAATTGCATATCTTGAAAAAGTTGTTGACTCTAATAGAATTAAGGCAGGGTAACTATCGTTGCCATGAAAGGACTAATCGTAAAACTAACAAACAGCATAAAGTACACAATTATTTTGTACCCTTTCTACTTATGTCTTCATGGAAAAAAAAATAAAGATGCATAAGTACACACTACATTCGAAGTCAGCAATATCTAAACGCTTGTAATCTTGAAACTTAACATGCATATGAAAACGTCATGCTTAAATTGATAATGAGGCATGTTCAGAAATTCAGGGCAATGCAATCCCCAAGTGACATCCAAAACTATGCTTATGCATATACCTGCTTATAAATGCATAACATACTTCTAAATGCATAACCTACTTATAAGTCAAAAAAAGAATGCCGATGCATCAATGAGACTAAGATGTAAAGTACCTCAAAGCGATTCAGAAGCAAATAAAGAACATAAGCAATTCCCTTGGACCGTTTTGTATCTTTATCTACGACAATATGCACCTGTGAGAGACTGCCAAATTTTCCAAAAGACTCTTCGAGCTCTTCTTCACTAAACCATTCAAAAGAAAGAACCCATCATGATCAGGAAAATATGATAATTTATTTGTGATTTACCCTAACCTTTTAGTCCCCATACTTGAAAACAACCTTTTTAGCCCTATGCTTTTGGACTAACGGTTTCGGCAGAATATTAGGAAAAGAATAGAGAATCATGAGACACAAACATCGGAAAGCGGCTAATTTTACACTTCACATGTAAACATCATCTTCTTCTTCTTGATATCAAAACTTTAAACCATCGAAACCATCGAAATTCGTGAAACACCCATCCTGCACCAACATGCCTACCATTCCAACAAAATGTTAACATGCTACGAGCCTACGAGTGGGTTCCGGTTCGAAAATCGAAAGCAATATAAGGAAAACAAACAAATCATGCCATTGATTCATACCGCTTGGCTCACAAATCGCTGACTTTCTCGAGAAAATAGTCTCGGCCGCTAGCCTACTATTGCTCGGGTCGGACTCGGTTGATGAATCTACGGTTGGAGGTTTGAGGTTGAGGATGGAGGACTAGGGAGTAGGGAGGACGAGGAGTGAGGACGAGGAGGAATCAATTCAATGGCATCACCGATTCACCATTCACCACTCACCAAAGAGGTAGATACGCTCGGTCGGGGGAGAGAGGGAGAAACGGCAGGGTAGAAAAGGGGATTAGGTTTTTTTTTTAAGATGAAAATTGACTGAGAGTTTGAGACTCGATGCCTAAATATGTATATATATATATGAATTATCCGAGCCGAACATGTTCGAACATGTTCGGCTCGACCACCGAATAATTGATTTGAAAGGCTCGGCTCGAATTTCGAACCCACGAACCGAGCCCGAATCGAGCTTTTTCTAGCCGAATACTCCGAATCGAATCGAATACTTAGGTTCATTTACAGCCCTACCAACATATGGATCGGAAAAATAAACAAATCGTTCGGAAACATATCGTACACACAAACATCATAGACAAACATATTAGAGGTCGTTTGGACACAAAAAATCGGAGGGTCGTTATGTTTTTCGGAGAAAAAAACTTTCTTCTCCTTGGAAATCTTATGTCTAGTCTTTGCAATTTGGGTTCTAGCTTAATAAGCCTATATGTGGGGGAGGGTGGTTGATGAGGCCGGCGGACATGTTTTCGGGCGGCGAAATGGGCATTGCGCTAGGCTTCTTTCGGCACGCCCTGGCCTTCTATTCCGATTCATCGGGCTCATATCGAGTCGGAGGGGGTCGAGGGAGGTCGGTCAGAAACATATCGTAGACAAACATATGTTACCTTGTTCGGAAACATATCGTGGACAAACATATCGGAGGTGTTCAGACATGCAAAAAATCGGAAGGTCGTTCGGAGGATGTCTTTCGGATATCGTAGACACACAAACATATCGTTCGGAAACAAAAACAAATCGTTCGGAAACATATCGTACACACAAACATCATAGCAAATATATCGGAGGTCGTTCGGACACACAAAAAATTGGAGGGTCGTTCGGACACACAACCCAAAAAAGAATCGGAGGAAACATATCGTAGACAAACATATGTTACCTTGTTCGGAATCATATCGTAGACACACAAATATATCGTTCGGAAATATATCGGAGGTCGTTTGGACACGCAAAAAATCAGAGGGTCGTTTGGAGGATGTCTTTCGGATATCGTAGACACACAAACATATCGTTTGTGTACTGATGAGGCGGTTGAGGAGGTCAGTCAGAAACATATCGTAGACAAACATATGTTACCTTGTTCGGAAACATATCGTAGACACACAAATATATCGTTCGGAAACATATCGGAGGTCGTTCGGACACGCAAAAAATCGGAGGGTTGTTTGGAGGATGTCTTTCGGATATCATAGACACACAAACATATCGGAGGTCGTTCGGACACACAAACATATCGGAGGGTCGTTCGGAGGTTGTTCGGAGGATGTCTTTCGGAGGAAAAAAGTCTCCCCTCCTCGGAAATCCTATGTCTGCAATTTGGGTTCTAGCTTAATAAGCCTATATGTGGGGAGGCCGTCCGGACATGTTTTCAAGACGAGTTGAGCATTGCGCTAGGCTTCTTTCGGGCACGTCCTCGGCCTTCTTTTTCGATTTATCGGGATCATATCGAGTCGGAGGGGGGGTCGGAGGAGGTCGTTCGGAGGCGGTTGAGGAGGTCGGTCAGAAACATATCGTAGACAAACATATGTTACCTTGTTCGGAAACATATCGTAAACACATAAATATATCGTTCGGAAACATATCGTACACACACAAACATATCGTACAAATATATCGGAGGTCGTTCGGACACGCAAAAAATCGGAGGGTTGTTCGGAGGATGTCTTTCGGATATCGTAGATACACAAACATATCGTTCGAACACACCAACAAATCGTTCGGAAACATATCGTACACACAAACATCATAGACAAACATATTAGAGGTTGTTTGGACACACAAAAAATCGGAGGGTCGTTCGGAGGTTATTCGGAGTATGTCTTTCGGAGAAAAAAGCTCTCTTCTCGGAAATCTTATGTCTAGTGCTGCATTTTGGGTTCTAGCTTAATAAGCCTATATGTGGGGGGCGAGGTGGTTGATGAGGCCGGCCGGACATGTTTTCAAGGCGAGCTGGGCATTGTGCTAGGCTTCTTTCGGGCACGCCCTTGACCTTCTTTTCCGATTCATCGGGCTCATATCGAGTCGGAGGGGGTCGGAGGAGGTCGGTCAGAAACATATCGTAGACAAACATATGTTACCTTGTTCGGAAACATAACGTGGACACACAAATATATTGTTCGGAAACATATCGTGGACACACAAATATATCGTCCACACACAAACATATCGGAGGTGTTCAGACATGCAAAAAATCGGAAGGTCGTTCGGAGGATGTCTTTCGGATATCGTAGACATACAAACATTTTGTTCGGAAACAAAAACAAATCGTACACACAAACATCGTAGCAAATATATCGGAGGTCGTTCGGACACACAAAAAATCGGAGGAAATATATCGTAGACAAACATACGTTACCTTGTTCGGAAACATATCGTAGACACACAAATATATCGTTCGGAAACATATCGGAGGTCGTTCGGACACGCAAAAAATCGGAGGACACGCAAAAAATTGGAGGGTCGTTTGGAGGATGACTTTTGGATATCTTTGACACACAAACATATCGTTCGGAAACATAAACAATTGTTCGGAAACATATTGAACACACAAACATATCGTAGACAAATATATTGGGGAGGTCAGATGAGGCGGTTGAGGAGGTCAGTCAGAACATATCGTAGACAAACATATGTTATCTTGTTCGGAAACATAACGTGGACACACAAATATATCGTTCGGAAACATATCGTGGACACACAAATATATCGTCCACACACAAACATATCGTAGACAAACATATCGGAGGTGTTCAGACATGCAAAAAATCGGAAGGTCGTTCGGAGGATGTCTTTTGGATATCGTAGACACACAAACATATCGTTCGGAAACATATCGTACACACAAACATCGTAGCAAATATATCGGAGGTTGTTTGGACACACAAAAAATTGGAGGGTCGTTCGGACACACAACCAAAAAAAAATCGTTCGGAAACATATCGTAGACACACAAATATATCGTTCGGAAACATATCGGAGGTCGTTCGGACATGCAAAAAATTGGAGGACACGCAAAAAATCGGAGGGTCGTTTGGAGGATGACTTTTGGATATCGTAGACACACAAACATATCGTTCGGAAACATAAACAAATTGTTCGGAAACATATTGAACACACAAACATTTCGTAGACAAACATATTGGGGAGGTCGGATGGGGCGGTTGAGGAGATCAGTCAGAAACATATCGTAGACAAACATATGTTACCTTGTTCGGAAACATATCGTAGACACACAAATATAGCGTTCGGAGGTCGTTCGGACACACAAAAAATCGGTCGTTTGGAGGATATCTTTCGGATATCGTAGACACACAAACATATCGTTCGGAAACATAAACAAATTGTTCGGAAATATATTGTACACACAAACATATCGTTCGGAAACATATCGGAGGTCGTTCGGACACACAAAAAATCGGAGGGTCGTTCGGAGGTTGTGCGGAGGATGTCTTTCGGAGGAAAAAAGTATTCTCCTCGGAAATCCTATGTCTAGTGCTGCAATTTGGGTTCTAGCTTAATAAGCCTATATGAGTTCTAACATATCGTTCAGAAAAATAAACAAATCGTTCGGACAAATAAACAAATCGTTCGGAAAAATAAACAAATACATAATCTCTTACTTCTATACTGGTAAGTTTCTGGGTCCGCCTATGGAACCTTGTATTAAAATCATATAAGGAAAAAAAGAAGGAACCAAATTAAAACATAAACATAAGCATAGTCGAGTTTAAACTAAAGACAAACCCGCAATAGAAAATAAAAAAACTTTTAGAGTAGAAAAAATGTAATGTCATACCTAATGTACTTTATAGTTTGCTTAACATTCTCCATAGTGCTTTCTTCCAACCCACTCAAACTCCACATGCCACCACCAGTTTCTTCATCTGTCATTGAAAGAAATCTTTGTATCCTATAAAACCATCTCAACAGGCATTTTCAGCTAGTAAAGCATACGATAACAATGTAATATACGACTTGGTTAGCACCATAAAACATAATCAAAAATCCTCGGTGAGCAGATGGTATTATACCCGTTGTTCAATGGAAATAGAGTCAACTCATTTGTTCACAACCAAAATGTGTCGACTGATCGATGTAGTGTGGACTTGAAAGGCACCATCTAAAACCAAGGGCGGATCCAGCATGGAAGGAGTAAAGGTGTATGTGTATTAGTTCAAACAATTTCTTGTGTAATTCTTTTTTTAGCTCAACTGGTTGGAAGTTTGAATACATATCTGAAGGTCATGGGTTTAAAACTTGGGTTCTAGCATTTTTTTTAACTTTTTTTTTTGAATTTGGCCCTCATTGAAAATTTTTTCTAGGTCCGCCACTGTCTAAAACCATAGTGTCTAAAATATGATAAATATAAAGAGTTGTCTTGTTCCTTGAAGAAGAACATTCTGTTGATTCATATGTCAGAACTATGCATTACACTTGCCCATGACAGCTAGTATTTTTTATAGTGAACAATTTCTTAAAAAATGAAGCAGCTATATGAAACAAAGATGCACTTACATGTGGCATCTCTGTTAATGAACCAAATCACACTAAAAGTCGGTCAATCTACCTCTGTTTTATATCACAAAACTAACGATTTGGGGGCTTGTCATGAGATTGAGCTTAGCTCTGGACTCAGGTTTCTAAAAAAACTATTCATTACATTCTACCAAACTAAATTTTATGAAGCAACTATTTATGCCATTGGCTATATATTGAGCCGTTGCTGCTATCCAGTCATATACGAAACAAAAATGTGAAATAAGAAGGACAAATTTTAGTTGAATGGATTCAAAAGAGAAGTCTTCCTTAACAACTACCGCAACATGTACAATTGGCCATATAACAAATGTAACTTAGAACCAAAAGAAATAGATTCACAAACAAAAATGTATGAACAAACCTCTGATCGATGCAACACTGATATTCCGGCAACTTTGTTGTTTTCCTGATAGTGTGAGAGAGAAGGAACATTATCTTAATCCATCACCAACCGGCAAAGTAGCCGACCACTTCCGCGCTCACCTTCTTCCAGTGCCCAGTCACCCTAAAATAAAAGAATCGCCCTTGATATGGTGATGACTGACTGATTAAGGCATATATTTGGCTGTAGCAATCGCAGCAATGCAATTCAAAATAATGAAGGAACCTTTAAAGGAAAAACCATTCACAATCAAGAAAATATAGTAAGCAAGACAGTGGTAAAGTCCATAAAAAATAATCTAAACAATCCGTCCATTTCACACATCGATCATCCTTGTGTAAACAACAGAATGCTCTACTCATATTCATAGAAGTAACAGCAAGCTCCACTTGATCAACCTTAAATTATAGGAAGAGAAAACGAACCGCCTTGATACTAAATCAGATCGAGATTGGAAGATCTAGGATAGCAATCTTGACATGCCGATTTTGAGTTCACCGCCTAGTAGTCATGTTTGGGTACCCTTAAAAAAAATAAGTTTTGGTTATTAAAACAGAAGAAAAACAAAAAAAATCAATACTTAAAAATGAATTTATTTGGAGTATTCTTTTTAAATTCTTCAGATTTTCCATGCTCCATTTCCCCAAAAATACCGTATCATCAAGATACTCAAGATGAGAAATCGGATTTCCCAAAAATACCGTATCATCAGCATACTGAAGATGAGAAATCGGAATTTTTCCCTTACCAATATGTACTCCAAAGTATCTTTCTTTTGCTATAGGGTTAAATTGAGTAATCGGGTTAAATTGTGCTTTTAAATAGATATAGATATAGATTTTTGTTTAAAATACAACAAAATGGATCGGGAGTAGTTGTGAAAAATGTTTTTTTATTATTTTTATCCGGTGTATTCAAGCAATATTTGTAATCACTTTTGTGTGTTATTCTTATCTATTATTTAGGGCTGAACATAAAACCCAAATCGAACCAACCCGAAATACCTAAACCGATCGAAACCCAAAGTTTTTGGGTTGGTTTGGTTCTTGAAAATTTTTATTCGGGTTGACCCAATCCAACCCGATAATATATATATATATATATATATATATATATATATGAACATTTTCTTTTTTAAAAATGTGTTTTCTTTAATGATTATTTATAGAAATGTGTTTTCTATAACGATTATTGGTATGGACATATGATATGAAACTCAAATTTAATTATAATATGCGTGTGAATTTTCATAGCATGAAAGTTTGAATATAGATGCATGTTTTGTGTATGAAAACCCGAAAACCCAACCCAAATCAACCCCAAACCAACGCTATTTATACTATGTAAAACCTCAACCCAATTCAACCCGACTCAACTCAAGCTTAGCCAGTATTATCAAACGAGAGATTAAACATAATACTCCCTCCGTTTTTTTAACTGTCACATTTAGAGAAAAAATAACTGTCATTTCTTAAATGAATCTGATCATTTTTAATTTAAGGTCGATCGTTTTTCAATAAAAATGATCAATAATTTTTTCTAAATGCGATGAATTAAAAAGCCGGTGGTTTTTTAAAGTCAACGTCATTGCTGAAATGAAAGAAATGAATCACTTTTAATATGTGTTGCCAAATGATTCAGTTAAAAATGTACAGAATGAGTACTAATAGTTGGTACCCCTTATAATTATAAGGGAAGTTATTGTGTGGTGAGGTAATTTGAGGTGAAGACGGGTAAACGATCGAATCCATACAGTTTAAATACATAATTAAAACTATGTAGTTTTGTTGTTAAAAGTGTCGTTTGTAGATAAAAATTGATGTTTTAGACCCAGTGACCCCATTTGAATTTTTTTTGGATAAAATATGTAGTTTTAGATCTCAGCAGGTGGCACCTTGGAATTTATTCCTGATCCACCACTCACTTGGAAAGGTTTTGGGATTGGGGTGGGATATTTTTGGGTTTGATAAATTTTAGAATATATTAAATATATAAAATTAAAAAAAACCCAAAACGACGTCGTTTTTTTTTTTGTAGCAGGGTCCATGGACCCCTTAGTAAAGGGTGGGTCCGCCCCTGATTATGGCTTGTATCTTCGATCTCTTATCAAGTTCTCATCAATGGCCACCCATCTCCTGTTATTCGGCCCTCTAGAGGAATCCGTCAGGGGACCCTCTGTCACCTTTACTTTTTATCATATGTGTAGAGGGATTTTCAGCAATGATTAGACAAGCAACGACTTCTCACACACTAAAGGGAGTGACTTTTGGAAAGTAAAGCCCTTGTGACCTAACACACCTCCTATTTGCTAATGATAGCCTTCTCTAGTTAGAAGCAACTAAGGAGTCTTGCCATTCTATTAATGCAATTTTAGAGGATCATGAGCAAATGTCGGGGCAGAAAATCAACCTTCACAAGTCGTCCCTTTTTTTAGCAAGCGAGTAAGCCATGCAACTAGAGCAGAATTGTCCACTCTCCTTGGTATTCCCTTAGGCAGCGGTGAAGGAAAATACTTGGGACTACCGTTCATTATTGGTAAGTCTAAAACATTTCGGGGACTTTTGCATATATCAAAGAGAGAGTCCAGAAAAAGTTGAACGGATGGAAGGGTAAATTTCTATCTCTGGCGGGAAAGGAAATTCTTATAAAGGCGGTGATCCAAGCTCTTCCTCATACGACATGCAGTGTTTCCATCTTACAAAAACTCTTATTGAAGATCTAGAAAAACTTACAAGGCAATTTTTTTGGGGCACCTCGGAAGGTACGAATCGCATTCATTGGAAATCATGGGAGGTTTGTTGCAAGAAAAATGAAGAAGGTGGTTTCAGGGGCGTCCCTGTCCAAATTTAGGCTCGGGGCCAAAAAAAAATTTAGGCCCTCGCCTTTCGAAAAAAAAAACAGTAACCAAAATATATATAAAAAAATAAAACAAAAATGCTGCGTGAGATAGTCATGGGTTTGAAAGAAAAAAAACGTACTTATTATACTCCTAGTCCTAGTTTAAAAAAACAAAAATTATTATAGCTAGCAAGATTCGAAAGCGAGTCTCATGTCTAGTATACTAGAGCGCTAACCATTAAGGTAATACATTCCTTGTTCATATAAATACAGTATATATATAATATTAAACGTGAAACAGAGAGGTTCCAAGTCTTTTATTTTGCAGGAATTCAAGCATTGTTGATCATCTTCACACCCTCAAGTTTACAACATTCTTCTTAAATTATTCGACCCTTATACTTTGTCCTGGGTATCACGAATATTTAAGTGAGATAAAACCGAGAGAACAACCTTTAAACTTTGGACAAAAGATTAAAGAGCACTTAGAAGTTTTGAGTTATATATAATGACTAACAAGGAAGCTTACATATGTTGTTGTTATATTTAACAATGTAAACTTGCTTATATATAGCACTTGGATCTGAAAAAGAGCAAAGGAATTCATCCCTTAAGTTATAGACACCAAATGAAATGGTTCCATTTGGTTGTACCCACTTAAAATGACCAAGAGACACCAAAAAAAATCAGTTTTCGAACCACAGGCGGGCGCCTGTCAACACCAGAAAATAGAGTATAATCCTGATCAACTTTTAGCCTTGCTGAATCATCACAGGCGGCCGCCTAAGCCCACACGCTGGCGCCTGTGACACTGATTTTTGAAAACCGAGTTTCAGTTTGTTTTACAAACTCCACTTGCTCATGTTACATCCGTACACTCGTAAATACTTATATAAGCGTGCACTCCGCACCTCCGTACTTATATTATAGTGTTACGAGCGTAACCATCCTTGTACTAAACCCCGATAACCTCAATGGCTTGTGATTATACTTAAATCACCAACAACTAGCAAGATTCGAAATTTCGTGGGGCCCTTAAATTCATTGATTTTCGGGAGGCTCCGGGCCATGGCCCCCTTGCCCCCTAGAGGCCCCCCCGGGTGGTTTGGGTTTTCGGGATTTGGAGTGTTTTAATTTAGCACTCCTAGCAAAGCAAGCATGGCGAGTCCTTACGAATCCGGAATCTCTATCAGCCCGACTATTAAAGGCAAAATATTTCGATAATAAGACTTTCGTGATGCGTCAATTACGGGACACCCTTCTGCTATATGGAGAAGCATAATTCAAGGTAAAGAAATTCTCTTTCGCGGCTTATGTTGGAAAATTGGTACATGAGATAAAGTTGACATCACATGCGACCCTTGGCTAACTTCCGACTCTGGTTTTATTGCACACGCTTGCTTAGATGCTCTTCCCAACAAGTGAGTTGCCTAATAAACAACTACACCCGCACTTCGAAGAAAGACATGGTTTGTATGGCTTTCAACGCTTCCAAAGCGGAAAATGTACTTTCCATCCCTCTTTCACCTCAGATTAGAGAAGATAAATTTATTTGGCATTTCTCTTCTAATGGTATTTACACAGTTAAATCGGGCTACCATTTAGCGGTTGACTTAAAAAATAGAGGTCGCACAAGCCAAGCCTCTTCCTCATACACAACTAATAGGCGTTGGTTTAATTTATGGCGCATAAAAGTAAAACCAAGGATTCAACATTTCCTTTGGAAATTAATGCACAACATACTGCCTACTGCGTCGGCCTTAAAGGGAAGAGGAGTGGGAGATGGCACTTGTCAAGTGTGCTTAAGTCAAGATGAAACGGTGTGGCGTTGTCTTTTCGATTGTGCTATCCAGAGAGCTATATAGAATAAACATCCCTGGCAAATTGGATAAGAAATTTGAGGATTCACACAACACATATTTTGGATGACATTGCGATGTTGGATAAAGAGGAAGAAATGGTAAGAATTATATGCTTACTATGGAACATTTGTGTCACGGATTTATCTAATGAAAAATAACAAGTAATAAATTTATAAATCCGGTATACCCCAAGTGTAGGGATCGTAGTATAGCGAATAATACCGGAGTCGGTCACAGGGAATCGGGGTATCTAGTTCATTAATTTTCCTAAGATTGTTACCACTAAAACAAAACTAAAAACGATAAAATAAACTAGACAGAGGATTGTCAGTCCAAAACCAGGAAGGATAAAAGCGAAAACGAAATCTAAACTATAAACTATAAAATAAACAGTAAACAAGAAGATGATCATGGTGATTAAACAATGAACAAACAAATATTCCTCCGATCCCGCAACCCTTAATTTCCTCTCTAAAGTTATCTTGTGATGATTTAATTAAAGATGTGGTCCACCTAACGGAGGTATGAATTCTACTCTAAGTAGATAATTCGCCTATCAATCTCTCATCTCTCGATATATAAGATTGACGCTCTCAAACCAAGGTGTAAGATCTCTCAATCTAGCAACCTAGATATTCAACCTATCAACTCTCGTTATGTCAAGATCAAAAATCCCATCTTTCCTATGGTGATCTAAGGTTTACACCGACTCTCGTCATACGGTAAACATCAATAAGCAATACAACTCTCGATATCGATTGCATAACACATAAGCATAGAAAAAATACAACTTTAATCTAAATCACAAAACAAATCTAGATTGAAAATAAAGAACCTGATGAAACGGATTCACATAACTTGACAAATTGTTTAGCCTCCAATCATCCAAAGAAAAACAAAACGAAATCTAAATAGAAAGAACAACCTCGGCCGCCAAGCACCAAGGCTCACCCGGCCGAGGTTACTTGGCTCGAATTTAGGGTTTTTGTGTATGCGGTAATGTAATAATATATATCTAGGGTTGAAAATAGCGTATTTATAGAAAAGTAAGTCGGCCGTCTTTGAGGCGGTGGAAGGGCGCCCGTCCATCTCTCTGACGCCTTCGTTCGGTCTTCGACAAAAACTTCGAGTCGGGCTGAGTCTTCATCAGACGCCCGTCCTTCTTTAAATTGGATGCTCGTCCAGCAAATCCATCAACACTCTGAATCAAGCTCTTCAGCCTGGACGCCCGTCCACTGGACGGAGATTCTGGACGCACGTTCAGCTGCTTGAAAATCGATCTTCTCATCTTTATCTTCAATCGATTTCATCTTTATCTCTTCTCCTCTTCATTAATCCGATTGTTAACCCTCTTTTAATCCTCTTCTTGGTCGAAATTGTGTATCTACAATACATCAAACACATTGCAAAATGTAGTATCTTCCAAATCAATATAAAACCATCAATTTTACACATAAATCATACAATTTTGCAACTAACCCATTAAAAACATCACTTGCTCAATACTTCAATATAAAGCTCGATTTCTATGAAAAACATCCAGATATGAGGGAAATTGACATAAAATATATCCTTATAAAATGTATAAAATCACCCTTAACAACTCCCCCACACTTAAACCTTGCTCGTCCCGAGCAAGACAAAACAAAAATTAGGGCTCGAAACGAAAACAGACATCTCAGACAATATAGCATAGATCCAATAAATCAGAAGTTCACCACTGTGTGTGCATAGCCATAGAAAACTTCCACTAAATCCAAACTTGCGAATTTCAAGCAAACTAGCTAATACCCCCTCGTAGACTAGCAATAAATGACACTCATAAGATGTACCCTACAAACGTAAAATATCCCGAAAAGAATGATCGAATATATCTAGGGCCTTTCTGAAATACTCAGAGGATAATCCCTACAGCATATCTATCAGTTTCTACTGGGATAAGATAGACGATAACTTAGTCTTTCACTTATTCATACCACTTTCCTTCGTAAGTTGATTTAATTTATCTTCCACATATAAACACACATCAGAATGAGCTTTTGCCCGTCATAGCAGAATAGGATATTCGTGATATACCCTACCTTACTCCAATCATAAGGCAGTTTTTTCTGACTGTCGTGAGTTTTTAGTCATCATAGTGGTATAGGACATACGTGGTATACCCTATCGCACTCAAATCATTGACTAGCTTTCGACACACCCAATTACTTCTTATAAATTCAACCTTTTCATTTGACAATAAGTTACGTGTTACTTATCACATTCAAACCTTAGATATTCACAGTATAACATACTTCGGATCTAAATACAAACTATCATAAATCTCAAGATATATACGTAGCACTAAGCACACGACTTATAAGAAAATCAGAAATCACTCGTCCAAAGGGGTATAACTTTATAAATTAGCTCATCGTTCACTATGGCTCGTGAAAAATAGATCTCAGGTGAAACAACTAACTTATCAAACATACAGTATATAGCATCAATGACTATAAAAATAACGAACATTGAATTGAATTGCCTACTCGGGACAAAACAAAAACAAAAATGTCGAATTTTTTTGAAAATTCTAGCTCATTTTGCATCGACTCGTAACGAATTAAGCAAATGTATAGATACATATCAAATCATTCCCTCCCCCACACTTAAATATCAACATGTCCTCATGTTGTGCAGAATTAAAGAAAAACTTACCTGATTGTAGTTCGAAGGTGGCAAGTCTGGAAGTGGTCGCGAGTCAGATCCAGAAATGCTTGAAGAAATCAGTAGACTGTGGACCATCCACCGGAAAACTGATATCGTCTGAAAGCTCACAAGTGCTATAGCAAATATCCTGCACACTTGAAAAACAAAACAAAACGTACCTCGGGGATAGGGGAATATAACATATTGCGCAGAAAAGTTTGATATAAGCACAGGATATAATTGCTCAGATGGAAAAATCACCACATAGAGAAAACACAGGGCATCTAAGCGTCAAATATAAAGCCACAGAAGCTTACAATACAAATATGGACCAACATGTGCATACAGAAATATCAAACTCCAATTGAAAGTGCAAATGCGCGTTAAGGCTTACATGATGATGATAGAGGACACTACAGAGTAGCAGGGCTAGGTGCACTAAAAAGATAAATAAAAAGAAAAAGAAAAAACAGAATAAAATACAATGCAACTAAATGATATGCAACTATACTAAAAAGGCAAAACGAAAATAAAGAAAATAAACTAGCCCAACTAATTCCATAGATGTCGCCCTAATCTAAGCACGGTCAAGAATATAAACATCTACTAAATAACGCCATAGAAGCGCAACAAAATTCGATTATGCAAAGCCACAGAAGCTTGCCATGTGAAGTGTAGACGTGCCTTTAACAACCCTAACACCCTAGATAGACGACAAAAGGAACAGCATAAGTCAAATTTGGAATCACGTCTAGCTAGGTGAATGATGAATATAAATAATTCCACCACCTCAACAGTGAGACAATCAACTGCGGTCACCCTCCCGCATGACAAGAGAGATCGCAAAAAGGCGCGCATCTGCGTCTCACCTCGCCGCTATCAAAGCATTTGCGGTCCCAGGCAAGTTCAACAGATCCTGTGAATCTCATCCAGGCAAGTCAAGAGGGGGCGCCAAGGGGGCGAGGCCGGAAAAGGTTTACTCCATGCGACCTCAGAGAGATAGCCGCCGATTGATCCTGATCTTTTCCCCACTTGTATCTTAGATATTTCGTCTTGCTTAGTATCTAAGTTAAACCTAGCTATTAGTAAAATATCTCATAGATTACTTATTCCCTAAGTTACCCACCTCTATAAAAGGGGTGGTCATTGTAAACTAAAAGGTCATAATATATATGAAATACACACTACGCTTGCAAGCCAAAGCTCTGTCCATTCTCATTCCTCCATACCACCACCCGCCGGAGTATCACCACACCTTAAATACAGCCAGATATCCACCGTCTATACACCGCAAGGACACCTGTGACGATTTATACATCATCAGTTGGCTCCGTTACCGGGAAAACGAAAGCTTCATCAGCTCATAGCTCCACACAATCAAAAAACGACGGTTCACCTGACCGGCTCCATCATATAGAAATCACATATCAGATTGCCAGGAAGTCCGACTCAAGGCGAGTCCTAATCACAAGTATAGTCATAACCTATGACTGGAAGCAAAGGGCAACTGAACCCTCAAACTCCTGCGAGAGGCGTTGTACAAACGCATATACAAGCTGATGTCGCGATAGAGACACAAGAAATTGCGCAAGCGGGTGGGGAAGGATCACAAAGGGGAGTTTTGGCCCCTAGCGATGCCCGAAATTTGATAAATCAGAAGGCTAAGTCAAGAGAGGTCGTAGCCAAGATTGGATGGGAAAATCAGAGGAGCATCTCGATCGCAAAGAAGCCGAGATCAACCCCAGGAAGAGAGCCGATCTTCAAGAAGATCCGAGATTGCGGAAATAAGGGAATACGCGAGGTATCGCGGAAACTATGTACTCTAGCCAACTCCCGCCTGGTAGCAAAGGCCAAGCTCCAATGTCGATCGACCCCCAAATCCCCCAGAGGTGAAATCGCTCCCGCGGCGGTGAATAAGGGTCGGCAGAGCCAGATTCACGAGATCGAGATAGAAGAAAGTGTGCGCTCCTCAGGCCGCAAAGGACCTAGGAAAAACGTTGTTCAGACTTCGGTTCTCCCAGATCGCGATCATCAGGAGGAAAAATCACACGAAAAAGGTTCGGCTCTCAAAAGGTTGGGTGAGAAGGACAAGGCCTCGGCCCCAAGTCGTCTCAGCCTTCCCGAGGGAGGATCTCTTCTCCGACGAGACAGGGACGCACCGGACGCCCGCATAATCATCCGTGAAAAGAGGGCTCGTCGGGAGGAGTCGGAAGACTGCGGGGAGTCAGAGCGCAGGCCAGAGAAGGCTAATACACAGGCGCTGTTGCCACCCAGTTTCGACCCTGCATGGGCAGAACAAATGGAGATAATGAAAAACGAGCTCGCCGACTTGAAAAAGTCAAGGCCACCGAGAGCCGCTCCAATCTCGGAATCGACGTGCTCGCCAAAGAGAATTACGTAAACATTGCCTACCGGTCGCGAAAAGTTAGCTATCCCAAATATAATTACTACAATGGAAATTCTTGCCCAAACGACCGCTCACCGCTTCAAGGTCGCATCACCCTGGCGACCCAAAATAAATCCGCCGGTGCATCGCCTTAGTCGGAAGCATGCGAGATAGGGCCGCTCTTGATACGTGGACTTCCCGTGGCTCAAGAAAAGGTCGGGAGGATCTCTCCGAGAAATTCGCCGAGAGTTTGAATCGGCGAGTAGACCAAAGAAAACTATAGAGGACCTATACTGAAGTTCGCATGGGAGGACATGAATCCGGAAAAGAATATTACTTAACGTTTCATCGTAATATACGATCAAACAAGAAACATTCCGGATGATGCAGCTTGTCACATGTTTCCTCGCTGTGGATCGCCAAGGGTCCAATGAAAATCGAGTTCAACCTACGGCCCCTAAAGCGGGTCTCGTGGAAATGTTGGAAAGGGCTCGAATGATGGAGTCGTGCCGCCGCCGTCGGGAGGGAGCGAAGCCCAAAGCAGAGCAACCTTCACAGAAAGAGGATCGCGCAGAGAGCGTAAGAAGGAAAAAGGCGAGATGCTAACCACGACCGCGAGACAAAAAGCCTTATAAATTCAATGAGGACAATTTTACCCCGCTCAACACTAAAGCATCTCAAATATTGTTCAAATCCGTGAACATTTTGACAAGCCCAAAGCTATGAGGGTGATCCCGATAGTCGCGACAAATCCAAATATCTGCGACTATCACAAGGACCACGGTCACATCACGCATTTAATGTTTTACGTTAAGGCGAGAGATAGAAAGGTTAATCCGCGAAGGACCAAATACCAAGTATAAGCGAGACGGAACACCGGTACCGGACAAGGTCGCCACTCCCGTCTATCGGAAGAGGTCCAGGTTATCCATGGGGATATCCCAAGCAAGAACAATCAATTGAAATCTCGGATGCACCAGACAATCGCGCTTTTGAAAAGAGATAGTATTGGGGGAGAACGAGAGGAATCGTGTTCACTAAAAGCGACTTGGCCTGGCGAGGGCCCTATGGAGTACCCTCTTATTCTCAAAGTCGGAATAAATGACAAGCATGGTGTCAACAGAGTAATGATCGACACAGTGGTGGTCGCGACGCCATCTATTTCAACTGCTTAAAATAGATCGGATTTGGAGAGGCTAAGTTGAAACCCTACCTCGGTGTGCTCGAGGGTTTTACCAACGACACCGCGGCGGGTTAAAGGAACGGTCGACCTCAAAGATCACTTTGGGTGACTACGAGCCATGCAGACCGAGGTGATCACCTTTCTAGTCATTGATCTCCTCATACTACAACATTATCTTGGGGATCCCACCATGAAAAAATTTCAAATGGTGGCGTCCGCTCCCATCAAAGGGTCAAATTTCACGTAGGGGAGGAGATTGGGGTCGCCATCACCGATCCGGATCTTTCCTCGATTATATGACAAAGAACGAGGTCGACTCTCAGCGACCCAGAGTGGAGGATTTTTGCCTGGTTCGGGATCAGTCGCCACGCTTGAATGAAATTCGGAAGGAGCAAATGGAGGTTGAAACATTGCAAGTTCGAGACGAGCCCGACTTCACCGCCGAGGACGAGTTGGTCGAGGTCATAATAAACGCATTTAATATCCCGATCAAAGGATAAAAATAGGATCGCGGACCACCGAGGAGAAAGGGAAGAATTGATCGGGCTTCGAAAGCCAACATGAGCGCCGGCGTGGGAGGTAACAGATATGAGGGCGTAGAGTCGAGGTCGCTTTGCACTATCTAAGTGCCGACCCAACCAGGCGAAACTAGCGAAGACGCCAAAGCATATGCCCAGGCATGTGATGTTTGCCGAGGTTCGCCAAGATCCCCAGCTACCCTCGGTCGAACAAAGCATAGTGGTAGCGGCCTGGCCTTCTTCGACATGTGGGCAATTGACCTCATCGGACCTTTGAGGAAGCGGTCGCTCGGGATGCGAGTATGTGGTCGCATTGTGGATTATTTTACTAAATGGGTCGAGGCTAAGGCCTTGGTAAAAACCAACACCAGAGACATAACATACTTTTTGCTCGATCAAATATGGACAAGATTCGAGTTCCGAGAGTTGTGGTTTCGATCACGGACCTCAATTCGAGACGAATTCGACAAATTTTGTGAGGAAAACAATGTTAAACATTGGCAATCATCCGTGTGTTACCCACAAGGAAATGGGCAAGTTGAAAATGCCAACAAACAGTCCTAAGTATACTAAAGAAGAGCCTGGTGTGAAAGCGTGTCATCGGCGGATCACCTTCCGGCGGCTCTATGGGCACTCAGGGGCGTCGCGAAAAATCACAACGAGGGAAACTCCTTTTGCCTTAACTTATGGATCTGAGGCTATGGCGCCAGAGAGAAATGGCCTTACCAAGCCCTGTGGTCGTTTTTTATAACGAGGTCAATAATACCGCGCACGTAAACTCGAGCTTGATCTAGTAGAGCGCGGGCGCATCCAGCATACAAACGCTTTAGTCAATTATAAACAGCGGCGAAGCGTCATCACGACAAACGTATTCGCGGGCATCACTTCGCCGTGGGAGATTATGTTTTGCGAAAGAGACAAGCCACCGGCCACGAGGCCAAGAAGGGAAAACTATCGGAAAACTGGGAAGGACCAGAGAGGATCGCTCGGATAGTCAAAAAGGAACTTACGTATTAAGTGACAACCAAGGTCGCGAGTACAACCGACCCTGGCATGCGGACAATCTGAAAAAATATTATATGTAAAGCGTATGTATGCCCGCATACGAACAGGGCATATGGAAAGGGAAATCGGAATAAAAGAGCCATCTTCGTTTATTAAGAGATACAATTGTTTCCAACAAATCTGCGGCCTACCATGCTTTGCGGAAAAAAAAAACAAAAAAAACAAAAAAAACAAAAAAAAAGTTACACTCTATCTAATGAGTGTACCTATAACGATCAAGGTTATGCTTGGCACCTCGCTAAAGCCGCATAGCTTCGTTATTAAAGCGGCTAAAAGGAAGCGACGATGTCGGTCCATAAAACCGCAAAATTAACCGCTTCCCGATGAATCAAGATCCCCAATCAATATCAACGCCGATGATCGCGAATAGCATGCAAAAGCAAAGCTTCGCTTCACTATGACCTCGTTATCCGTGGACAAGAGGCGCGCGAGTTGATGAACCTTTTCCACTCACGGTTCTGCTGCGAGAAAGATCGGACGCAGTCCCAAGACACGAGGTCGCCATAATCGTGAAAGAGCTCGCGTAGGGCTCGTCGCAAAGCAAGATTGTCTACTTGACTCATCGGCAAGGTTCCAAGCGAGCTCATAATGAGATGAGGGTCGATAGCGGGTATACCAGGCACCATTGAAAGATTCCGAGTAAAAGTGACCGCGACGCCACGAAGGGTAATGCACCGGCAATCCCCCGGAAGCAACTTCGACGAGATGGAATAGAACTCCTCACTATTGAAAGATTGGGAAGTATTGACGAAGGTGGTGCAACAAAATCGCCCCACCCGGAAAGACGCGTCTGCAGAAGAGAACCGTCACCCTCGACTTTGCTCGATTTAAACCCTCTCCTTCGCAGCTCAACCCACTCAAAATAGCGCTTTAAATGATCTTTAGCAACGCCGTGAGGCGTGAAAGAAGAAAGGGGATACATCACGAGTAGGGCGAGCTTTATATATCCGAACCCGGCCGCTTTCCCTGGGTGAGACATAGCGCAAAAGCAAAAGGGGATAAAACAACAAAGAGGATAATGAATGATTATGTAAGAAAGAGAGCAAATTCAAGATAAGGCAAGAGGCGTAATGAGTTCCAGGTACTCCTTTTATAACTAAAAGGAGGATATAACCAAGGCAACAGGAGCGCCAGACCATAAAGAGACCAAAATTCATGGCTACGGTTACACCTGACACCTATTTACTAGGGGTCATAACTCTGCGTTAATGACACGGTCAAAGGCTGCTCCGAGAGTCTAAATTTCTGACAACACTACTTGTAGGGCCGCAGAAATGTTGACAATTGACACCGCACGGCGACCATGGTCAGGACAAGACGACGACGTTTCGTGACCGCGTACTCCAACAAATTATGTAAAAGACCTCGCACAAATCAAGAGGGCCGCATACAGAGGATAAAGTAATACCTATCACAACCTCGCTAAAGACCGCCAGATAGTCAACACAAATCAGGGACGGGAAAAAATCAAATCTTATAAGCAGAAAATGCAGAGAGTAAATTGTCAAGATATTACAACACAAAATCCAAGCAAATCACAAAGATAAATAGTCAAGGTTACAAATCAAATTTTTTTTTAAAAAAAAGGGGGCTCGCAGAAGAATCCAAAAATCTAGAGATCACGAGGGGTAGCTGGGGTGCTGGTGAACTCGTCGCCTTGCTCAGAGGGCGGCGGCTTCTTCAACGCCTCAAAATTCACAGGATTAACAGGAGCAGGATCCCAAACAGGCTCAAATCGACTAAGCCGTCGATCCGAATCGAGGTAATAAGCTCACTGGCATAGGGAATCTCCGGGTGAAAAGCCACCAAATCAGGATGACCTTGGTGCATGTTCACCCACCGCACCATATCGGCCAGAGTAATGTGCTCCCCGCCTCGTCGGCCAGATGCAATGAGCTAAGTGACTAAAACCCCGATCAAAGCTATGCTCCATGAGGTCAAAGAAGTCATCCCAATCCTTGTAGCGGCGACAAATTTCCCCCGACTTGGCCTCCTCAACGGCCTCGGCGCTTCTCTTCGCAGCTTCCTCTCGCAGCTCTCTCTCGCACCTCTTTAGCAACCAGTATCCACCTCGACTCATCCTCAACTTAGCGATCTCCTCCTGCGCCCCAAAAATCCTTGGTCAAGGTGGAAACTTTCTCCTTGATTTCACATCCAACTTAGAGTGCTCCTCCAGACTAATTTCATCTTTTCCACTCGCCACCACCGCGTGCCTAGCTTTCTTTCGGCGAGTAATTCTTGCCTGGTCACGCGCCCTAGGCTGCGCGCCGGCCACCTTTATCATCTCTCGCTCGCGCCTCTCGCCCTCGAGCACCCTATTCAAGCGAGCGCCGAGCCGGGAAAAGCAAGGGGAGTTAGCAAAAAAAAAAAAAAAAAAAGAGAGAAAAAATTGAAGAGAAGTCTTACCATGAAGCCGCAATCCCAAATCGCCGCTCAAATCTCGATTTCGGCGATCTCATCCTCGAGGCGGAGTATTATCTTGAGCCGCGTGAATGGCTAGAATGCCCCACCAATCTCCACTTGAACATGATCGGGATAGTCGAAAGGATCGGCCCAAGAGGAATCACATCAACAATTGCTTCACCAACCCGGCGAGCTTTGGATAGGTCAAGATCCTGGTAAAGCTCGGATCCAACCATGGGGCCTCTTTCCCGCAGTAACCTCGAGGCAAAGTTTTTGTGGCGAGATGTCTCGGTGGCGCGCTTTTCTCCACCGGGATTTCAACCTCTTCAAGATGCACCGGACTCGAGCGGACCGCTTTGGGTGGGCGATCATCCTTCGCCTTCTCGGGTTGAGGTCGCTTTACGCCGCGCGACTCTTTAGCGAGGGGATGAGTCTTTTTGAGGCACCACCGACTGGGCTCGCAACGAGGCGAGGAAGTCGCAACAAGAGGCGTAGGAGGTCGCAGCTTCCGGTTATGTGTCTCGCGACAACCGAGGCATCCACGGTTCGGGCACTCTCCCTAGAGCTTTCTTGAGCCTCCTGCCGAGCATTGGCTGCCTTATCTCGCCTCCGCATTACGCTTGTTTCGTGAGCCTGCGAGCATTTGGATCCATACCTACAAAAGGAAAGCGGTTTAGAACCCAACAAAACAAAATGAGCATATACAAATAAATACAAGTGGACAAAGAAAGTTACAAAGCGGCCTAAGTATAGGATCGCCCCACATTCGGACACTCGGAGGGAAAACATTTGTTGATATGACAATCCCCAATCCAAATCCGGATCGCAGCTCTCAGACCCATTCGTACCAAGGCGCGTGGCATTCCCCACGCTTACTAGGCCCGCCATACATACAAAAGGCGCGCGATCAAGAAGTTCAACCCATGAAACATTTCTCCGAGATGGCGCCGCCCGTCCGGATCGAATTAGCGTCATCGGCCCTTTACATAGCGCCGCCACTTACGAGGTCAAGAATTAAAAGCGTGGATTTGCCTCCGCGGACTTCGCCTCTAGAAAATGCCAACCTACCTTCGACTCGACTTTCGCACTACCAGCCCCCCCGTTGTGAAACTTATTGGGAAGCGGGAATAGTAAGCGGAGTCTTATCCTCGTGGAGACTTGTCCAGAATAGACGTCCCACGTAAGGAATAAAATTGCCCCGTAAAGTTAACGCTGGCTCGATCTTCGTAATCCGCACATAAATGTGAAAGCCATCAATCGGATAATAGCCCCGACGGCAAAATCGAGAGGAGCGCCGCATCTCCTTGCAGATCTTCACAAAGAAAGGATCGAAAGGCGGTCTCGCACCGCATGCAGATGATGGAAGTGGAGGATAAGGTGTGTCTCGAGCGGCGCGCTACGTAATCCTTGTGATCCCGGGCTTAAATTTGTCGGACTCCTTCTCATAATCGAAAAAGAAAACCGATACACAGTGAGTGTCGATTCCAAATATACTATTAATGGTCCTATTGAGATCGCCGCCTTACACGATCGGGACCATTTCTTATCAACATCCTTCTCATACGCCGTCATGATCCCAAACTCGCATAGCTTCAGGATTGTTAGGC
Source organism: Gentiana macrophylla (assembly GCA_026214975.1). Lineage (NCBI taxonomy): Eukaryota > Viridiplantae > Streptophyta > Magnoliopsida > Gentianales > Gentianaceae > Gentiana > Gentiana macrophylla. The sequence goes on along the minus strand of CM047805.1, from coordinate 177,890,437 downwards.
GAGAGCTCTTCGACCGGGGTGGCGGCCGCAGCTGCCTCACCAACTCGCCATGGTTTGGCTCGCAATTTTCCTCTTCTTCTTCGCTTTTTGCGGGCATCCGTGATATCCTTCCGAGGCAATTCAAGATTTTCATCCTCACTGGACCCCATTAACTCATGAATCGCGCGCCCCGAACATAAGCTTCGTCGTGGTCGGGAGCGCCGCTAGTACTCGGGACCGCAACTTGTCTTTCGACCGGGGACGCGATTTTTTCAGCCCCGTGAACGGTTGGAGATTTTTGAGCCCGCGCCTTCTCTTTAAGGCTCACTCTACGCGGCGGATTTCTGGCAGAGATAAAGGCCTCCAACTCGAAAAGGTCGACATCCATAGTAGCGACCTCATCGCCAGTAATCTCGCCAACATCTGCGCGAGTACTTTCCACTTCAACCTCGCCCAAGATCACCAATCGAGGCCGCAGATAATATGGGGTCATCTCAAGATAATCGTAAATCTCCTTTCCGCAGAGAATCATCGCTGAATGATCATTCCCGACATCCTGCAAAAACAAGGGAGGAAAAAGGTGGAGCTTTCAGACTGGTATAATAATAAATTAGCCTGTGAAGGTGATCGCACCCACTTCAATACCGCCTCCTCCGCTTTTGCAAGAAAGATCGCAAAGTAAAATTACAGAGAAAAGCAGTGTCGAATCGGTGACTTGCGAGTTGGAAAACGTGCTTATACCAACGGGTGAAACCCCAGCTTTCCCAGAGAGCCATAATCTCTCCCCGGAAAAACCCCATTATTAATCAAAAACAAATCAAGGTTACATCCCGTTGCGAAAGAAAGATGAAAATGGTGCCTATTGAAAAATAACGCAGGATGGATGAATAAAAGTTAAAAGAGAGGAGTTCCTACCCGATTTGTCAAGAAAAAAGAGGAAATCTGCGTGAATACTGGAAATGCTCAAGAAAGTGGCCGGAATCTTCAAAAGAACCACCTTGAAATCCTAAAACCTTCAAAGCTCCGCCAAGAAACCTTAAGAATTCCGGTCGATAAACCGCGAAGGAATAAGGAAGGCTAAAAGTGTGAGGAGGTTGAGGGGTGAAAACCTTATATAGACAAGGGGCCACGATCGAACGGTTGGGAACCCTTCATCCGACGGTTCGAGATTAGGCGGCGATTACGGTTCGAAATTGAAGAAGCGCCCCATCATGCTCACGCAATCGCTTAGGCGATTGCAAAGGCGGCCGCATTACTCGGCAGAATGATACCCATAGATCGACGCCACCACGATTAACGATCTCGCCGCAAAAAAGTACCCGTAGTTACTTCAAGGTCGCATGCTTTGAAAGCACGGCCCTTAGTGAACAAGTCGCATCGCATTTACAAGGTCGCAAAAATGTAGACCGAGTTACTTCAAGGTCGCATGCTTTGAAAGCACGGCCCTTAGTGAACAAGTCGCATCGATTTACAAGGTCGCAAAAAGCGACTCCACGCTTGCTTTGAGGTCGCTTGCTTTAAAAACACGGCCCTAAGTGTACAAGTCGCATCCAACGACGAGGTCATAAAAGTGTTGACAATTACTCCATCTTTCATATCCTCGTGAATATTATTAAAGCACGGAGTAGGGGCCATTGATGAATATAAATAATTCCACCACCTCAACAAAGAGACAATCAATCGCGCCACCCTCCGGCATGACAAGAGAGATCGCAAAAGGCGGCCAGCTCGCGTCTCACCTCGCCGCTATCAAAGCATTTGCGGTCCTGTGCAAGTTCAACAGATCCTGTGAATCTCATCCAGGCAAGTCAAGAGGGGCGCCAAGGGGGCGAGGCCGAAAAGGTTTACTCCACGCGACCTCGGAGAGATAGCCACGATTGATCCCGATCTTTTCCCACTTGTATCTTAGATATTTCGCCTCTTGCTTAGTATCTAAGTTAAACCTAGCTATTAGTAAAATATCTCATAGATTACTTATTCCTAAGTTACCCACCTCTATAAAAGGGGTGGTCATTGTAAACTAAAAGGTCATAATATATATGAAATACACACTACGCGCTTGCAAGCCAAAGCTCATCCATTCTCATTCCTCCATACCACCACCCGCCGGAGTATCACCATACCTTAAATACAAATTGTATATCCACCGTCCTATACACCGCAAGGACACCTGTGACGATTTATACATCATTAGTGAATTACTCAACATGGATTGCAATAGATGGAAAGAAAACCATAACGATGAAAGAACAGGACATCTACGCATATACAAAGGCCACAGAGGCTCACATTAAAACATCCAAGTCGAATAATGAAGCATGTATATAAAAATTAATCAATTATTTAACATGGATTAGTAGATGGAAAGATATAAACATGCAAGTTCGTAACATCTACGATATATAAAGAGGCCACAGAGAGGCTCACATAGAAACAACCATGTCAAATAATAGACGTATGTATCAAGATAAAATCTATTCACAAAAAAGACAGATCGGATCAAGCGCTCACCAAGACAGACGGACGTTTAATATAAATTATAGTCAAAACATCACTTGCTCAATACTTCAATATAAAGCTCGATTTCTATGAAAAACATCCAGATATGGGGGAAATTGACATAAAATATATCCTTATAAAACGTATAAAATCACCCTTAACAACTTGGAAGTCAAGAAATTGTTGGGTTTTTGAAAGGCAAAAAACACCGAGTCAATCTATTATTACACACTCGATATCAGAAGCAGATATGTATTTTTCAGCGTGCCATCCAAGCTCGAATTGCGGCCAACTAATCCCTCACAAAGTTATTTGGAAGCCACCCTCATCGGAAGTTCTAAAGTTCAACGTAGATGCGGCGATAGGAGAAGGGAAGATATATAACGATAGGCGGCCTTTTGAGAAATAGCCAAGGAAAAATCATTAGAAGCTTTTCGAAATCTTTGGATAGTGGGGTAGATGCACTAGTTGGAGAGGCTCGAGCCATTTACAACGCGATGGTTCTCGCTCTCACTTGTGGGTTCTTTAGAGTGACTTTCGAAGGTGATTCTTTGATCATAAACCAAAGGCTAAATCAACATGTGGAAGATTTTTCTTATATGGGAAGCATCATAGAGGATTGCTGAACTCTAGCTCCTGCCTTTGTTGTGTTATCCTTTTCTTTTGTCAAACGGCAAGATAATGCTACCGCCGCCATTTGTTAATTGCTAGGAAGACCTCCGTCTTTCGGGATGTGTGGAATGAGGTTCCTCCCCGCTTCTCATGTAATTTGTGCGTGTATGACAGACGTTGAATAATAAAATCTCTTGAGTTCTCAAAAAAATAATAATAAAAACGTTTTTATATGTTAGGTTAGATTAGGCTTAATGGACCACTCCTCCGGCTGCTGCACTGCAGCTGCTGTTGTTGTTGTAGTAGGACAATCTTTCCGTCGCCGCAATTCGCATGTAGCTGATTATTGCTCCTTTCCGTATATGTTCCATTTTAACGAGCTATATATATATATATACATACACTTTTATTTAAATAATAAAACGTCTATAAATATGGAATAATCTTATATAATGTCTCTACATTCTTTGTCCCACTCTCTATATGTACACTTTTGACATTTCTTTCTTGATGGTATTGAGTCTACAGTACTTTAAGGAACTAATTAAGCTAATCAAATTGAATTAACAACCAAAATTGACAGAATTTAAGCTAAGAATGAATGAAGAAAAATCCAGCTCATTCAGCCCGAATGAGCTTGATACTAAAATTAACAAGTACACTCAAGTATCTAACTTAAATTTGGTCAAAATAATCATTAGTGTTGTTCGATTAAGATAGCACCTTGTGTTAAAAAAATACTAATATATGTTCTGATAAAATTGATCAAGTTTATATCAGATATAATGTCATAAATTTTGATGTGCAGAATTGGGGTGAAAAGAGTCCAATCATTTTTTGGTAGAGGAAAGTTAATTAGAAGTTGGGTAAACCTATAATATAAAATCATGAAAAGGCGGTTAGTTAATATAAAATAGCATCCACAAAGTTGGAGCTGCCAGCATATATTAATTAACAAAACGTGGAAAATGGAAACATTTTTTTTCAATAAGTGCAGCTATTTTTTTGCCTAATTACCTCCAACATAGGCAATTTGATTCCACTATAATGGAGGGGTTTTGAAATTATTGATCAACAAATAATATTATTAATTAGTAAAGATTTATCATTATCACAATCATTAAGAAGCTCTAAACTGCTAGGTAGTACTAGTTGTAGATTGTAGGCTTTGGTCCATACACCAAGTTGTTGTTGTTGCATTAAATTGATTGTAAGTTGATGATATAATAATCTTAATAAACAAAATGAATGATTTTATCATATGATAGTACATATTTTGTTTTTAAAATAGCGATTTCCATCATTTCCAAACACAATCACCCTAATTCTTAACAAAGTAACTCTCCCAATGATTTCAATATTGTAAATTGTAGACATATATTCAATATTGTTTTTACTACCTTTTATTATTATTTTTAGGATAAAATTAATAAAATCTCACTTTATAGATAAGTTCTTGCATTATGTTCTCTAAGACACTGTTGAATATTTTTTTTGATGTGGGGACTCATATTAAATTTTTTTTTATAATCAACATACAATATCATATATTTTTATTCTTTTTGAAAGGTATTACTATGTCAAATCAGTAATGTAAGCATCAAAAACATCAGGAGGGGTAGAGAACGCCAAGTTACAATCTCATATATTTTGCTTCGGCAAAGTATCGCCAAACAATTGTTTGAAACAAATCATTTGAGATATCGTCGGATATCAAAGGTGGGTACCATCAAGGTAAATCTCGTATATTTTCATGGCCGACCCACCCATTAGGCAGGTTAGACGACCGTCGAAGGCCCACCGTCAGGACATGCCCCCAGTTACGTGTTTTGCTTTAAAAATTCGTATAGGTTTAATTTCAACCAATTCAATATAATGTGTTACAACAAAAAAAAAATACCGAATTGATAAAGGTCCGATGACAAACAAGTATATATAAAAAAACTAGTGCCCTATAATGTGTACTACTTCCGTCCCATAAAAAATGTCTATTTTTTTTAAAATGAATTGTCTCATAAAATGTGTCAATTTATAAAACCAATATATTATTTAATGTATTTTTTTTCAAACATACCACTATCATAACATTTAATGTTTATATATTCATTTCATATTCCAAAAGAGCATTTATTATTTGATAGGGGTATATATGTTCATCACTACTTAAAATACAAAACATTAATTATTTTATTCATCAGTATGCACCACAAAAATTTGACACTTTTTATGAGACGAATGTAGTATTAATTAAAGGCTCAATGACAAAAATATAAGATTGACAATTCTATTTTGATTAGTGATTTCGCATATAAATGTGCTACAAGAGTGATCTAGAAGTAATAATTTGTAAGTATATTTTGTTTATATGTATGAATTTGGTTTTTATTTCTAAATATGCTAAAAAGAGATGTTGAATTACTACTTTGTAGGTATGTTTTTTGGCTATGAATGAATTTGAATTTTGTATCTACATATATTAGATGTGCGGTGTTGAAGTAATATTTCGTAGGTATGTTTTCGGAAAAGAAAAAAAAGTGGTGGTAAAGATGGGCATACGTTTTATTATAGCGGTGTCAAGCCATAACGGTGATCGTCACCGTTGATCAATGCAGAGATCTAGATGGATCATCTAGATCCTACACGCATCAACGCGTGAAAGATCATCATTATGACACACCGTTGTGTAAACTGATGCAATAGAAGATTCTTTGAAAAAAACCTTCAAAAACACTTTGAACTAAAAGGCCATCTTTCGGCGAAGTTGCCGAAGGCCCCGAAAATTTTAGGGCCGACCCTATTTTAGTGTGACTATAATTTTGAATATGTGATTCATACGGCCCTAGTTTTCGGAACCAACTGGTCGACTAATTCGAAATTCAATCCAGGCGTCATGCTCTGCAGGCCTGCTGCTTACTCGTAGGTAGTTCAAAAAAGCTTTTCGACATTACATTTCGTAAGAGAATCGAACCATTACTTCCTAAGATTTTTAAGCTCACTTATAACTCGAAATAATCTTACGGCTCACGAGTAGTAGTTTTTTAGTTTGTTTGTTTTTTTGAGTCAAAAGTGCAATTGCTGCATTGGTTCTTACTGGGTCCGGCTCAACTTGAAATAAATAGTGGAGTCAATATTAATTGTCTTTTTTACCAGGACATAACCACTTTAATTACTGCAAATCAAAGCAGTACAACAGTTACTAGTACATGCTTAATAAGTTAATAGCCATTATTTAATTATCTATCGTTCACCTAAATGTCTAACACCATCAGCAAATACTTCTGCAACCGAAGATAAACTATGATTAGCTTCTGTCGAAGAGGTATTATAAATATTTATAATACGTATTGAATAAAATCATCTAAAATGGCTATTTTTAATGCAGTAATTATTATAAAATGAAAATTAGTTTTTTTTTATCTGGGGAAGAATTTATTTAATTACATCATGGAGAGAATGAAGACTGAACTCTGTTTTAAACAGGAAATTAAACTATCTTTTCATTAGGTCAGATTTAATCATCAATAAATCATACTCCCTCCATTTTTTCATCAATCACATTTGATATCGATTGTGTGATTAATAAAATAATTAATATGTCTGCAATATGATTGGAATTGACAAGACTATCCTTCTATTTTTGTATTTAAATATTTTCCTCTTTGAATAATATGCTTTGGAAAGATAAAAATACTTCATATTTTTCATAGTAAATGGTGCCAAGATTATTTACGGCTAGTTTCCACCTCATATATATATATATATATATATATATATATATATATATATATGTACCGTGTGATGTTTTGTGGCATTGAGAGTAGAAACAATTTTATTGGCTTAATTAATGTGAAGGGTAAAGGTGAAAAAATAAATAAATAATGTATTGGTATTGTAAAATGACGATTAAAAAAAACGGAAGAAGTAGTTTGATAGATTATAACTAAACGGTACGACTAGGTTAGTCAAGAGTTGGTCCGCCATGTAAAAAGTTTAAAAAATGGGGTCTTTTGGACTTCCTCTTTCCTTATGTGGCTTCTTCAAGCCATGAATGTTGATATAAATTAAGTTCCGTTTTAATGATCATTTCTTAGTTAAAAAATAATAACAAATATTCTATAATATTCACTTTTATTATAAGACGAAACAACAAAAATAAAATAAAAGACAAAGCAAAAAACTTGTTTTTTTTGATTGCCACATAAAAACCAAAAAACTTATTTTAGAATGGATATATCACGCATTTTGATCATGACATGCCTTACCTGTTGGGGTGAACAAAAATTCTTGAAACTAAATCAATCTATTTGACCAAATCGAATCAAACAAACAAAACATATAATTCGTGAGTTTCAGTCAGCTTTCTTAGTACTAAAAACTAAACCATTCAATACAATTTGCTTTTAATTTGAAAAAATTAAAACTTTAAACTGACCAGATTGATACTCTACTTCTATTAATAATATAAATTATCAGTCTGATTCATTCGCTCTAACTCATCCCGCTTATGTTTTGTATTTGCAATATATAACCGATTCATCATTCATTTTTGTGATCCTTCCGCTCACTAATTTCCAATATTTCGATCTTTTAACAGAACAACTTAACACAAATTAATTCACAGCTCACGGGCCCCTAACTTTTTTTTTTCTCTTTTTGCATCATCACCACCAATATTTGAGATAGCTCATCAATTTTATTTTTTTCTGATATGTGTGAAAGTTACTTACATTTCACCTCTCTCACTCATTTATGAAAAATAATAAACACCCCCCCTCTCATGGGCTCTATATATAAGTATATTTAGGTTTTTCACACAATTTAAGAAAGTTGGTTAAGTTAGTTATGTTTTAAAGCATGTTGTGATTTATTTAATTTATTCAATGTTGTAAGTGTTAATCAATATTAATAATGAGTTGAGGTTAAATCTTTGTTGGTGAATTGAAATGAGTAAGATATGATTTTTTATTATATTATTTGTGTCTTACTAGGAAGTTCGATGGAAGGTGTCGCATTTGTTGTTTTCGATGATGGTTGAGGGATGGTTGATTTTAGGATCTTATTTTGACATGGGTGGTATTAACTCAATATAAAAAAAATGTGGTAAACCATCTCTTTTAATTCACTTACATAAAACTATTTATGTATCAAATATATTACCATAGTTATTCCAGGATAAGTTAGGATTTTCAATGAATAATTTTATTAGAGAATTAGGAAAATGATACATTTTGGAATATTTTTAAAGTAACAGGACACCCAAATATTTTTTATAGGGAGAATGACAAAAAAAAAAAACATACAAACAAACAAAAACACACGCGCCTAATTTGCCGTCTCTCCTTTTTTTTTTCCTTTTCTCTTCCACTTTCATATATTTTGATCTAAATCTCCAAATGTGATAAAAATTTCAATAATTCTTTTATTTTTATTTTTTCATTCTCTTCGTTTTGAGACTCGGTTCGATATCATTACATTGTTTTTCGTGAGATTCACTATCGAAATTCACTTAGTGAATCTTGCTAGTGAATCCTGAAAAACAGTGAATTTCGAATAATAGTGAATTTCGACAGTGGATTTTTGGAAATTACGTCTGAATATTGTGAATATGGTTTCAAAATAAAGAGCATGAAAAAAAATTTAAAAACCGGTGAAAGAATTTTCAAATTTAGAGTTGTAGATTGTGAGATATAAGTGTTTAAAAATTATGGATGTGAGAATGTCTGTGTTGTATTGTTATTTTATTCTATGTATAAATGACGTGTCCAACCCCCCTCCTTTTATTTTTATTTTTTTAAAATAATTTTATCATATAAGCAAAAGTTTTGAAAATTGTTTTATTTATTAATTTAGAAAATATTTTTGTATTTCTTCCTAATTTCCTAATTTTATTTGTTAATGAAAACCGCAAGAAATAGCACTATCAAACGGGACCAAATGATTGGTTTTATCCTAAAAGCCGTTTCGGTTTGGTTTGAATATTTAAAACCATATAAAATGATTAAGTTTATAAATAAAAGAAACTGGTCAAAACCAAACTATGTCCACCCTTAGTTACCTAAGAACACATAACCTCCAAGAACAATCATGTTAAAAAAGGGAATGTAGTTTCGCATGAATCGTTAAAGATTTTCTCGACTCAATCAGAAATGAATGTATTTTTAATCATTATTGGGTATAAAAACATTTAAAATTCTCGACTCAATCAATCGAATAATTATCATTTTCCGAATTGGATCGATCGTAATAATTTGTTGTGTGAGAAGATGTTCCCAAAAAAAAAAAAAAAAATTCCCACAAAACTAGCACAAACCTAAGAATAAAAATAGTTAAATTATTAAGAATAAAAATTAAAGACCACAAACGGATTTTTCACTCTACCGGTGTAAGTGTACTATTTTGTAACTAAAAATTGAGGACGTAGAACTCATCGGTTGTAGGAATGACTTCAATTTTTCAGTTTTGGTCAGGGTGTAACTTAAGTTTTTATCTGGACGGAGGCTCACATAAAAAATACTCAGTTGCTAAAGGCTACCAGTTCCTCGACTTTGACACTACTCGGCAACCGGATAGCATTTGGGAGTCTATTTGGAAATTGAAGGGCTCATATAGGCTTAATTTCATGCTCTGGCAAACTCAACACGATGCGTTGCCAACTTTTCGATTGCTTTGGAGAAGAAAAATTTGCAGCTCGCCTATTTGTCTTTTGTGCCACCAGGCTGAAGAGTCGTCCTTGCATGCTCTTCGGGATTGCAGGTGGGCAAATCTAATTTGGCGTAACTTGCTACCTGGATCGGCCCATTCAGATTTTTTTCTCACGACTTACAATTGGAGAATGGATAAAGGTGAATATTGCTGGACTTGCCAGAAGGAATGACTGGTCATATATTTTTCGCGAAACTGTGCATAACTTGTGGTACTGGAGAAATCAAGTGATTCACTAGCGATGTCGGGAGAGACCTCCAATCTTTGTGCTAGTTTCCTCTATCTACAATAGGTTGAATAATTTAAAAATAAATGGGGCCGTAGCGAGCCCTTGTTTATTTTGTTGTAACTCTGTTTTTTTTTTTTTTGATGTGGCAATAACAATGACCTTTTCTCAACTAAAAAAAGGGACCGAACCAAGTGTCTATCCGATTTTTATTTTCCGTACATTAAAAATCTTATATTATTACACACGCTTATTGTCTTAATCAAAATTCATCCGATCATACAAATATAAATTATTGCGCCATCCGATCACCAATTTCTGATTTCGTTCCTGTAATTAATCATTTAAAAATCGATTCTATACACTCTAAAATCAACTTTAATAAAATTGATAATAGATGTGATATCATAATAATAAGTTTGGTATGATATCGGTAAATGTACACTAAAATTTATAAGCCGCATTAATTAATTCCTTGTAGTTCCACTTTCTTTTGCTGATGAATTGTACATGTAACATGTTATGTATATGCACTACGTACCCATAATCTAATGTATGATTTTTGTGTACACGATCATCACTTTCTATATCACGAACTACTAGCAAATATATTAAATTGTATCATAATATATAGGTGAGTATATAGTCGATCCCACAACTATACATGTTGAATAACAAAAGTACTAGTTCGTGTAGTCTATGTCGCCGCAATATCGAAGCAATTATCGGAATGGAAAGTGATGGAGGTACATAATTTCTACACAGAAAAATATACCGAAACACTTTAAGACCACACATTGATTAAAACAAAAACAAAAAAGAAGGTGCACATGAAACTTCCGGGGGATGTGTGTGGAGTTTGTTGGTGCTCGTATCATTTTTCTTATTGGAATAGGCAAGATAATTAACTACCATTTTACGCTTACAAATTTTCAGAAGTGTTCTTAATCTACCAACTTACCAATGATATTCTTGAATCAATGATTGGTGCGATTTCAAATTTTAGCTAACTAAGCACTCTCGTGCCATAGTGCCATAGTGCCCTCCCTATGTTTGATTCATTGGCTATTTGTATAAGTCTAAATGACAAACATGTATTAAATTTCTTTGAAATGTCCGAACTAAGTTAAAAACACCGCTTAAAAATCAAATTTATCTCTAGTTAATTTTATTAAGTGATTCCAGTACCCATTCCTACATGTTTCGCAATTCTCAGTTATAAACACAAGCGATCAAACTAGCTAACTCAAGCATCATGATCAACTTGTCATCACTAATTCATCTTCTATCGAGCCTTTTTGGAACCTTTAGACCAAAAATACACCACAAGAATACCATGCATAACTCTAAGGAGACAAACTATGGGTATATGTGATCTCACATTCACTTAATATCTTTAGATATCGCAATATAACCTCATAAATCAAGAGATGATGGACATTCACACCTTGATATATCCAAAAATGTCCCTTAAAGTACTGAATGGGTATATCTGATATGAAATTCACTTATTACCTCAAGATTCGCAACAAATTCACCACTAACCTCATAAATCAAGAGATGATGAACATTCACACCTTGATATATCCAAAAATGTCCCTTAAAGTACTAAATGGGTATATGTGATCTGAAATTCACTTATTACCCCTAGATTTCGCAACATATCCACCAGTAACCTCATAAATCAAGAGATGGTGAACATTCACATCTTGATATCCAAAAATGTCCCTTAGAGTCCTAAACAAATCATAAATAAAAGGATAAACATGCATAAAAGTATAGGAAAGTTGATCGATGTCATGTCATAACAACAAAAATAGCGGTGTATAGTATTAGAGAAACAGAAACTTGTTGGTAAATGATGTTTCAAGTTTATAGTGCATGCATGCCTGCACTAAATTTGATGTCTAATATTATTATTATTCAAATCAGAATATCAGATGATAGGAGGAGTATTCCTAGCTGCATGGTATAAGGGAACATCTCTTAATTTATTTCTTCTCTCTAATTAAGTCAAAGCCTTAAACTTTTTAGCTTTTATCATCATGCATGGACTGCCCTCTCTCCGGCAGCCGTCGCCGGTGTACTTTGAAAGCTTTTAATTAATTTGGGTCGGGTGATGATCTTGCAATTTTTTTGCAGGAATGGCAAAATGCAGCTCTTTTGATGATCAAAGATCTCATTTCTTCCAACTCTTTCTTCAACCTTGTGTTCTCTTCCTTCAGATTTTCACAGCATTTCTTCAACAACACACAGTTTACTTCCGTTTGCTTCAGTTTCGTTCTGTACACATTAGTTGATTCACCGTCGACATTCAATCAAATTAAAACGAGTTCATAAACGATAAGAGTTTGTCAAAATATATATATATATATATATATATATATATATATATATATATATATATATATATATATATATATATATAGTCACATTTCGTGTTTTTGATAGAATGATGATGGATCGTTCACACCCCATAATTATATAATAGCATTGGACACCGATTGATCATGAACTAAGATGAAGATTGTGATGGGGACGAGGTATGTTATGAAAACGTATAACAATTAATTAATTAATTAATTAAGAAAGATGTATTTATCTTGTCACCTTGCTCTTCTGTTTTGAAACCAAACTTCAATTTGTCATGTTTCAGATTCAATTTCTCTGCCAAAGCATACTTCTGAGCCTGCAAAATGATTCAATCCCAAGATTAAATTGATTGATCTTTCTAATTAATTATAACCACATTCATGATACAAACCAATACAACCTAAACAAAGTTTCAATTTAAAAAATTACTGACTGAATAAAAAATTAATCCAAATTAATACATGTACAAATGGACCTTATATTTATATGGATCTGCAAGAGAAATAAAGAAAAAAGAAAAAAAAAAATGGTATTGAAGTACGTAATTAACATAAATTAAGGATTACCATGTTAAGAGTAGTGTGCTGTTTGAAACAGTCTTCAAGAACACAAGATTGTTCAATGCTAAGCCTCAGTTTCTTCCTCTTGTTGTTGTTTTCCTCATTAACATCAATGCTACATGATGAGTTACTGATTTGCCCTCCTTCTTCTCCATTAATATTATTATTATTATTATTAATATTAATAATCTCTTTCGCGCTTGATCCACCATCTTCATCTTCATCGTCCTTGTAATTATCAAGAGGTAAAGAGAGATCTAAACAAGTAACAACCCTTTTATTTTTACTCTTCATAATTTGATGATGATGATGATGCTCATCTCTTTTATCTTTTTTATACACAAAATCATTTGAACCAATTGCAAGTTCAAGTTTTGTGTTGCACACTTCTTCATCATAATCATCTTTCATAGCTCACAAAATTTAGGCACACAAATTAAAAGACAGCAGTACTACAGGAAGCAAAGGGAGAAAAAGAGATATATTATATATATGAACAATGTGTGTGTATTTTTATATATAAATATATATAATTAATGTTTAATTAGATTGGGGCTCAAAGTGCCTTCATAATGATAGTCAACAATACCCGTTTCTCTTTTGGAAACATATGTTTATTAAGTACCAGAATCCATTTTCCCTTCAAAACCGTTCCAAATTTTATCTTAGGGGATGTAGAGTTATTATAGTTTATAAAGGGGTAAAAAAAAGAAAAGAAACGTATTGTTAAAATGCAATGTTGTCAAAATATTGCTCAATAATGACTTAGTCCTTATATCAAAATAATAATAATAATAATAATGACTACTCCTTAATTATGCTTTTTTTAATATATAAAGTGATACACCCCCTCAAAAAAAAAAAGGGATGACGGGACTGGAGAACAATTATGATAGGTAAAATGTGAAAGAGGACAGACACTATTTATTTGTGTCATTCAGGACAAAAGTAGAGGCAAAAGTACAAAACTACCCCTTGTGGATTGGATTTGGAATTTAATATAAACAAGGTTATAATGGTCCAGGACAACATAATTTGTCCTTAATGACATAAATATTGTCCTTTTTAACATTTTCCTAAATATATATACACACACATGTATACAAAATACTAGTATGTAGAGACAATTTAGCAGTCAAAATACTAGTATGCAAAGTAAGTTCACCAAATTTATATAAGCCAAGGAAATTACATCATGCGGTCAGGAAAAAAACGTGCAACCATGAATAGGATTTCTGTATAGGCGGAAACCAGTAATATAATCACTATAACATAATGAATGTCGCAAAAAGTTCATAGTTGTAACATATCAGGGTATAATATTTATTGTGTTAAGAGAGTGATTGTTACCACAGTATTAATTACTTGAAGAGAACCAATAATGTACATGCAAGTGTGCATAACTTCTTTTAGACTAAAATTCATTAGTCTTTCATAAATGTCTAAATTAAATTATAAGACTTAGATTATTGTTGCTTTTTAATTTTGTAATAAAACTATAAATAAACTCAATGAATTCTTTAATAAAAATAAACATACCATTTTATAGAAAATCTAGGCCCAAAATCATATATGAGAAGGTGTCTAAATTAAATTATAGGAGTTAGATTATTGTCGCTTTTAATTTTGTAATAAATCACATCTCAAAAAAAAATTGTAATAAATCTATAAATAAAAACAATGAATTCTTTAATAAAAATAAACGTATCATTTTGTTGAAAATCTAGGCTCAAACTCATATAAGATAAGAGTTTCGTCCCAAAACCTAGATTGGATGTGAGAGAAATTCATCTCCTAACACGGTAGAGGAACAATTACAAGTTCTCGGGACACTTTAACACATTTGTTTGTTGAAAAATTGCCAACATGTACTTTATGTTCATTTTATGTCAATTTTAAAAGCATTCTCTAAGGTATAACTCGTGAAGGTGTATAAGACAAAATACATTAAACCCTAAATTGTTACGATAGTAACATTTTGATCATTAAATTATCATTTTTAATATACTGACCCTAAACAATTGTTTTAGTGACAAATTGACCTATGTTCCGTTTGTATTGACCATTTTGGTATAAAAAACCTATTTTATTTTTTATTAGTGATAGTTTCGCAACAAAATACACAACACATTTTTTGACCATTTATTATACTATGAGAAATATTTGGGCCACAACAAAATATACACAATGAATGCCACAACACACCGTTAAGCGATTGATTCAAACGAGTCCCATAAAAATCAAGGGTGAAAAAATGTGTTGTGTCGCTTCATTATGCACATTTTGTTGTGGAACAAATATTTTCCTTTATTTTTTTTTTTAGAGGGAAGAGGGAAAAATCCAAATTTTGACGCAAAATAAATAAACATGACACACTCCTTTTTTTTAGATGCAAAAAAGACAAGCATTTCAGACGGACAAAAATACTCATACACAAGTCGCGCGATCTTTCATTAGTTTCGTTACTTCCGTCCCTTTTTTCTCAATTTTCTTTAACAGCAACCTGCTTCATTTTTTTTTTTTTTTCAAACAATCGTAACTTTTGATTTAGAATTCCGATCATCAAAATTTTTTAACCAAAATTCATTTTTTTTCCCTCTTCATTTAGAGATATCATACGATACCCTTCCGATTTAAATTTTGAAAGACGAAAAAAATATTTGCATTAATCAGAGCGTCTTTCTTATAAACGACAATAACTTTTGATTTAGAATACCGATCATCAAAATTCTTTCACCAAAGTTCATAAAAAAAATTTCTCTTCATTTTAAGATCTCATTTTATGCCATTTCGATGTAGTTTTTGAAAGTTGAATTTAATTGCAACTTTAGAGTATCACGATATCTCTAGTATCACACTTTCAGTATCACATTAACACGTTATATTTTTTTTTTAAGAGTAAAAAAAATTATTAATCAAGATCCGCCAAACAAGCTTTCAAAACGTCACCCGGGGGCAAGGAGCCCCAAGATGTACGAGTAGATACAAGATGTACGAGTAGATACAAGATGTACGAGTAGATACAAATAAGTCATGTCTAGCTAAAAAATGCGCAGGGGCATTTCCGATACGTTTATCACATTAACACGTTTTATTAACAAACACAATGACACCATTACCATTATCATTAATAGTATACGATTAGCGAAAAATCATGGACTCGGCAAACTTTACAACAACACCGACAACCTATATTCCTTTATAGATTAAAACAGAAACAAACCGTAAACTAAAAATCATTTGGACAATAATGTAATCACATTAACACCCAAAAAAACTTGTGTATTTTGAAATAACACATTCAATCACAATGAACATATTCAATCACAATGGAAAAAATTACAATATATATGATAAACAACTTTAACATCAACATATATGATAATTAAGTGACATCAAGGAAATGATTATCTAAGCACCTAAAAATCTCGACAATGTCGATTGCTACCATCATCTTCTTCTCCAACTCTACACCAAATTGTTTAACATTTTCTCAATAAAGTCAACCTCTACACCAAATCGTTTAACTTTTGTACCCTGTCTCAATTCACACATCATCTCCAATGAGCATTAGCCTCTTCTTGAAACATTAGCTCGGAGATCACCGCCTTCGGTTTGAATGCGTCGACCTCAGCACCATAACACAATAACAGTATTAGTATCACAAGACGAGATTATCACGATAATAATCACAAGAATAGTATCACAATGAATGAAATCACAAAGACGATACTGAATGTAATCACAGTATCAATATCACAGTATCACATTCAAACACAAGAACACACTAACACTATCACAATGCGTAAACTTGCTAATGTTTGATCCTTATGACATAAACAACTTTTATAACAAAATGGATATATAATCATGTCATGTGCCAAGAATACAAAAAAAAGACCGTAATTAAGACTGTAATTCCTTTCAAAAAAAAAAAAAAAAAGACCGTAATTAATTAGCAAATGGACTCGAAAAAACTGTGGGTAGCTCCTACAAGAAAAAAGATTGATAATAGTAGCACTTAACATTATTAACTTAATTATTCAAGAAACTTAAATAATAAAAGTACTCAAACATCATCACAGTAGCAGAAACATATGGACTCATTACCACAACAATGCAGCAGCTCATGAGTCCAGCATTTTGCACTATTTAGAAAGTACCTTCATGTCAAGGATCGTGAGAGCGTGCTACGTGTAAAAAGTTGTTTTTAGATCCAGCGTGATAATTAATGAATGTAAAGACACCCAAAATATCTTGAAGTTCTAATTAAAATTTCTGAAGTAGAACAGCAGAAGGATGTTCAAACGACATGTTTTTTCATGGTTTTCTTTAAGAATCTGCAAAGTTGAACAAGAAATATTCTAGCCATATCTACACATATACATGGAAGAAACCTATCAAGTGTTTCTTGTATTATGTGGGCTCTTTCTCTATCTCCATACAAGCAACCAAAAGTAATCTTATATTTCATATATAACTAACCGGAAATAAACGAAGAGCAGGGATTGTTTTTTAGGAGAGGAAGGCTGAACGCAGGAAAGAAACGAAGAGCAGGGAGATTCTGACCCATTTAAACAAGGGTATATTCGTCCGGATACATTTTTTTGTCTTTATTACAACTAAAAAATTGAATCTGGATTAAAGTTTAATTAAGGGGGAAAGGTGGATTATTCACTAATTTTTCCTTTTTTTTTATCACTTTTATCACACCAATGTGTTTTTGAGTTCAACGCAACAAACGACATAATAACGAGATCAACTTTGATTATACGCAACAAACGATATAAAAACAGACTTCAAAATCATCTACGGGTAATCAACTTTGCCCACTATACGAGATCAATTTTGACCGTGAAATTGCCGATGATTTTGAATCCCCTTTTTTTATTGCATTTAGAATTGTGCAGGAGTGTCCTCAAAATTTATTTTTACATAATGTAGGTAGGGAGCCAATATAATATTGTTTAACTTTTTTTTTTTTGTTTAACTAATTAAGTGGCAATATGTGAACAAAAAAAATTGATTGTGAGTTAATTTGTTACTGAAACCTTGATTTGGCATCAATTTGTTAAAAAAACAATTTAAACGCTAAAATGTTACGATAGTTAAAGTTGAAGGGTCTCCAATTAATGTCTTTTGCCCAAATGTATATGCCATCGCAATGATGTGATTTTGTAGACCGCTAACACTAAAATAAATAATAATAATAATAATAATAATAAATAAAAAAAAATTTATTCGTGAAAATATAATTAAATATCAAGTCCACGCAATAACTGTCCATGAAGTTGTAACTTAATTCACCAAGCAAAAATGTTACGTAAGTAGTAATTATTCATTAATTGTATCTCCTGTTCCCTTCTCTGTGTAATACTGCAATTATGTTGGTCTTAGAAGGTACTACTACTTATGCTCAATTAATCATCTTTGATTTTAAATACTACTCACAATTAAAATACTAATAGCAATATAATGCTCTAATCAATCGTACTACCTTGATGAGTATAAAGTCGATCAGAAATTAGTTGAATACCAAAGTTGTTAAAACACTTTGGTCTAGGCAAGCAAGAGATTGAGTGAGACATTTCATCCAACACTTATGTTTATCAACTAAAAACTGGATTATCAACCTTAAAATGATCAACTAAAAACCGAATTAAAGAATAAGGGTATTTATGTCTTTTATATTGATGATGAGGTGTCACATCTAGAGATAAATCGTATCTCCTAGTTTGTTATTCAGTTACTTCCCTTCTCTGCAAGATTAGTGTGGTATGTTGAATATATAATGTAACCATCTTGTTCACTGAAATGCAATGATAATCATTTCCAGATTTTACCACATTTAGTTTTCTTTCATGGTATCAGTTTGTAATAAGTTCAACTGTCTCATGTCTAAGACAAGTGTAGGAAGTCCTAAGTCTAGGGAAATGGCCAATTTGTGGCATAGAAGGTTGGGACATCCCTCCTTCGAGGTCTTGAAGTCTGTTCTTGATGGTTGTAATGTCTTTTTTAATGAAAAGTTTGATTTCTGTGATGCCTGCCAACTTGGAAAACAACACTCACTCCCTTATCCCCATTCCGCAACCAAAACTCAAAATGCTCTTGAAATTTTCCACTCAGACCTCTGGGGCCCTGCTCCAGTGGCCTCTACTAATGGCTATCAGTATTACATAAGTTTTGTTGATGATAAAACAAGGTACACTTGGACCTATCCTCTCCATCATAAATCTGATGCATTTTCAGCCTTTCAACAATTCAAAAGCCTAGTTGAAAAACAACTAAACACTCAAATAAAGTGCCTTCAATCTGGTTGGGGTGGGGAGTTTAGAAGCTTTGAACCTTATCTTAAAGAGCAGGGTTTACTGTTTAGGCATTCATGCCCCCATGCTCATGGCCAAAATGGCAACGTTGAAAGAAAACATAGGCACATTGTAGAAGTTGGTCTCACCCTCCTTGCTCAAGCCTCAATGCCATTGAAATTCTGGTGGGAAAGTTTTCGGTATGCTACCTATCTTATTAACAGACTTCCTACCTCTGTCCTCCACAATCAATCCCCATTCACAGTCCTCTATAATCATGAACCTGACTCGCACATTATCAAGGTGTTTGGGTGCAGCTGCTACCCTTATCTTAGACCCTTTCAGAGGCATTGTCACGGATTTTATTAATATAAAATAAACAAGTAATAAAACCGGTTAACCTCAAGTGCAAGGATCGTAGTATAGAGGCTATGCCGGGTCGATCTTACGGGGAACTAGACAGTTGTTAATCCTAGCTTTTGTTTTAACTAATTATGTCACGAAACTAAACTAAACAGTGGACTAAACTAAACAAAGATTGCAGAAAATAAACTAGACAGAGGAGATTATCCAATGCTAGGAAAATACGGGTAACGGACTTATTAACTAAACTAAACTAATTGCAAAAAGAAAATTAACTAAGCATTGCAGCAAGACTCGAGTTGCAAGGATTTAAAATCAAATTATAAAAGGCAAACGAGGATTGATCCACCTATCAACATGTATTGATCTCCTATCTCGATTATATGTGGTATTTATCTAGGTTGTGATTCACCTTACCTAAACATGAACCCTAATTCCTTAGGTAATTCATCTATTAACCTAGTATCTTCCAATGCTAGATTAACGCGTTTCAAGCTCAAAGGTGTCAACTTTTACGTTTAAATCTAGTGATTAGACTTATTAACTTCCGTTATTATAAATCTAAGGACTATTCTTATCTATGGTGATCTAAAGGTTAATCATGACTTCCATCAATCATAAACATAATCATACATGCAAATCTTCCGATATAAACGCAATTAAACGAGATAAAACATAGATAAGAAACAACCTTAAATAAATAACTCACAAGATAATCGAAATACGTAAATCAATCCAAGTTGACGGCTTCACAATTCTCGCTTGATTGAAGCTTTAGCTCTGAGCATCCTCAAGAACACGCTTTGCGAAAAAAGAACATAAAAACGCTCTAAACTAATTTAATTTAAAGTTGCGAAAAAGTGGGAGAAAAGAAGTAAAAACGCAGCCTTAGCCGCCTTAGGTTTAGGGTTTGTATAGTGTCGAATTGTTGTTCCTAATGTGTGAAAATAGCCTTGTATTTATAAGCAACAAAGTCGGTTCCTCTAAGTCGGTTTCATGGACGAGCGTTCGCTTGCGTGGACGAGCGCTTACTTTCTTGAACTCTTCGGCACGCCGTCCAACAAAGCGCTCAAACTCTCTCGATCTCTTTTGACATCTTGGGCGCTGCGTTCGACATTTCAGACGCCCGCTTGACCTGGGCGGAGTATAGACGCTGCTCAACATGACTTGAATGCGATTTTTGCATGTTTATCTCTTTTTCTTCTCTCCACTTGATCATTATCTCTTCCTTAAATCTTTATAGCTCAAAATTTATCTCTTTTGATCATCATTTGAGCACAATAAACATACCTATAACACATGGAAAACATCGCAAATCAGTAATAATATTCAAATAATCATATTTTAACCATGAAATCACATAAATATATCGATATTGCGATTAAGTCTTTAAAAACATCGTTTGCTCAATATTTTAATATAAAGACCAATTATTATGCAAATTATACAATATAGAGGGAAAAACATCGTAAAATATATCCTTATAAACCACATAATTTCACCCTTAACAACTCCCCCACACTTAGCTTTTGCTCGTCCCGAACAAAACAAAACGAAAAATTAGGCTCGAGAAAGGAAAACAGGCATCTAAACAGATATAACATATAGATAATAACTTAGGCGTTCACCATTGTGTGTGTGCATAGCCATAGAAAACTTCCACTAAAACCAAACTTGAAAAATCAAAGTAAAACTAGCTAATACCCCCTCGTAGATTAGCAATAAATGACACTCATAAGATGTACCCCCTAAACGTGACATATCCCGGAAAGAATGATCGAATATATCTAGGGCCTTTCTCAAATACTCAGAGGGATAATCCCTACATCATATCTTTCGCTTTATACTGGGGATAAGATAGACGATAACTGAGCCTTATTTCGTAACGATATCTTAGTTGATTTGACTTATTCACTTTAAACACACATTAGGATAAGCCATTGCCCTCATAGTAGAATAGGACATTTCGAGATAATCTCCTACCTTACTCCAATCATAAGGCAGCTCTTCCTAACTGTCGTGAGCTTTTAGTCATCATGGTGGTATAGGACATACGTGGTACACCCTACCTCACTCAAATCATCGACTAGCTTTCGACACACACGATTAATTCATTAATTCAACTTCTTCAATTGGACAATAGTTACGTGTACTTATCACATTCAAACTTCTAGATATTCACAGTATGTCATACTTCGGAACTAAATACAAACTATCATAATTCGCGAGATATAAACGTAGCACTAAACACATGACTTATAAGAAAATCAAAAATTACTAATCCAAAAGGGGTAATAAATCTATAAAATAGCTCATCGTCACTATGGCTCGTGAAAAATAGTGTCAGGTGAAACAACTAACTTATCAAGTACATGAAATATCGCATAGATGACTATAAAACAACGAACTTCAAATTGAATTGCCTACTCGGGACCAAACAAAGACAAAAGTGTCGGAAAAATTTGAAAAATTGCGCTCATTTTGCATAATAAAAACATTCTAACGTATTAAACAAACTTATATGCATAGGTACAAATCGAACAAATCGAACTATCCCCTCCCCCCACACTTAAAATTCAACATGTCCTTATGTTGTGCAGAAGATAAAAAAAGATAAGAACTTAGCTGAATTTATGGAAAACCGAGCCGTTGGTCGCCGAGCATGAAAGGGCCAACGCTCGCAAAAAGCGTGGAAAAACGTCCCAAAACTAACTCAATCGGATCTCGACAAAAACTACCGCTGCAAAACTCGGGAAACAGAAAACTCGGGGGAAAATGGGGTATAATATGGCAATAGAGATATAAATCAAAACGGAATAAAAAGAAAAGATCATCGATAAATATGTCAACCCATACCGCGCATTAATCACTTGCGGTGTAAATGGAACCGTAACGCCCCGAACCACAACCACCCCGTGTCGAAGTCGGTTTCAAAAAATTAGCATAAAACTCCCTAACCAACGAATCATTAACCGGGTATTCGGTATCTTCATCAATTCCTCCCATTTCTATCCTTCAACAATCGCACAAAAAGCGGGGTCCACATTTGTTTCTATCACCGCTCGCTCAACCAACATATTCCTAGCAAAATAGTGTTTGGTGTAGACCTCGTGTGCTTTAGAATTTACGAACCGACGAGGCATAGGGAGAGGCACAGCTGGTCTCATTTTCTTTCGAGGTCTCTCTGGTCCCAGGTTCAAGATCAACCTCCCGAGCAACATTTTCGTGAGTTTCACCCTAGACGGCTCACCACCTCGAGCACTCTTAGCAAACCGTGCCAAGGGCACATCATAATCGCCTGCAGACCGGAGGTGGATTCGTCTCTTAAATCACTCTAGCTTGTCGTGAAGCCCTGTAGGTTGCTCCCGGATTACTACACCTCGATTCGGGTCTAAATTGGAGGGCTCATCGTCAAACGCTTACGCTTACTGAGTCAACAACCTTCTCTTTACCAGGCCTCCGCTTAGTAACCGCTTTCTTCCCCATATCAACCTAAATATCTAAACCAATCGATTCACAAAGAACCAAGGTTACCCGCTTAACATCCAAAGCGGGTTTCAAGCAAACCGTCCAAACCACCAACATCAACAACACACCATCACCATCACCACCCCACCACAACAGAGGGAAAGAAGAAAAGAACCAACAAAAACGAAAGAAAATCAACAATAGTTGATAATTCAAGAAAATGAGCCGACTCGAAAATCGAACTCACAAAAACGTGAATTAAAACGAGAAAAGTTGTATCAAGCTTACCAAACACTATGAAGGGATGATGATCGAACAGATTAGAAGCCCAGAAACACCGAGATTGACCACCAAAATGCGAGCTTTTGTCAAAATGGCCGCACTGAATAATCTCTGATTCTACAAAATTTGTTGATTGTTGGAGGAAATGGATTGGATAAATGAAAAGAGGGTGCAAAGACCGTTCTTTTGCAACAAGAATCGCCAAATTTGGTACAGAAACGATGATTTTAGGGTTGAGGGGAGAAGAAAGTCGGGTTGCGGTGTTGAAAATTATGAGAAATGAGGGCTCATGCGTTGAAGGTCTATATATAGACGTTGAATGGACGCTCGTCCATCTTGACGGTCGGGCGTTCACCTGGAGACTGCATGAACTGGACGGGCGTCCATTATACCGGACGCTCGTCCTGAGGTCAATTTTTGAAACAGGATTGGAGGGAATTTTCCAGACGGGCGTCCAGACCTTGTGGACGAACGTCTGGTTAAAAAGATGAATACAGGATTGAAAGCTGTCTCGGATTTTATAGCAAAGCAAAACAAACAAGTAATAAATAAATCCGGTTTACCCCAAGTGCGGGATCGTAGTATAGCGATTAAAAACGGAGTCGATCCACAGGAATCGAGGTTGGTCTAGTTCTTAATTTTTCTAAAAGTGTCACGAGAAATAAAAACTAAAACGAAAACAAATAACGGACAGAGGGTTGTCAATTCAAAGCCAGAAAGATAATTACGAACCGAACTAACTAAGTTAATTCTAATCTATAAACTAAGAAGACAATAAAATTGCTACGATTACTATGATGAAGACGAAGCAAAACAAAGACAACGATTTTTCTTTCAAGTAATTTAACAACGAACAGCAAAAGGATCCACCGATTCCCGCAACCCTCAATTTCGACTCTAGATTATCTTGTGGTGATTTAACGAAAATTGTGATTCACCTATCGAAGGATGAACTCCTAATCTCTTAGAAAAGTTCGTCTATCAATCTTTTATCTTTCGATTTTAAAGATTAACGCTTTCATAACAAAGGTGTGAAATCTCTCAATTTCGCAATCTAGATATTCAACCTAACAACTCTCGTTATTTTTAGGTTAAAAATCTAATCTTTACTACGGTGATCTAAGATTTAACGACGATTCTCATCAAACGTTAAACATCAAACAGCAACTATCTCTCGATTTAAATTGCATAACAATAATCAAAACATAGAAAAGATACAATTTTTATTAAAACTTACAAGATAATCCAAATTAAATCAAGATGTTGCTAAGAATCGCCACAGAGCTTGCTTCCAACGTCTTTTAATTCTCTTCATCGTATGATTGCTTAAAATCGCTTTGATTTCAACTGTTGATTCATAGACCGTATTCTCCGGAAACAAGATTTTACTTCAACAACAACGATCTTTTGATAATTTCCTGAGCATTACAACAATACTACGGTATTATTATTTTTATACATATATATATAAGTCTATAAGTATATATATAAGTATATAAGTATATAGATCTATATATATGTATATAAGTATATATATATATTGATACTACAAAAAAATAAAACAAGAAAAATGAAAGGGAAAGAAATTAGATATATATATATATATATATATATATATATATATATATATATATATATATATATATATATATATATATATATATATATATATATTAGTACTACAACTAATAAATAAAACAAGAACAAGAAAAAAATTAAAAATGGCCGAAAGAAGCAGGGGCCCTTTTCTGTTCACCCATTTAGCCTATTTATAGGCAAAGTTAGTTAAGGCCGGATCGATCCGGTGCAAATCCTAACTGATTCCATCCAAATCTTCTGGATGATTTGACATATATTGGATTAAAACTTAAAAAATTCATATCTTGAACAGTAGACCTCCAAAATTGCAAACGAAATGCCAAAATTACGGTCTCGAGAAACTCTACAACTTTCATGAAGGACTCTTCTTCAGAAAACGTCTTCTTGAGTACCTCGTGTTCCTCCGAGCGCTTTTGCGACATTTTACTTAAATTGAATCAATTAGCCACTTGACCACCATTTGAGTTGTAGAAGTCCGATTGACTTGATTCAAAATCCATTGGAAAGATTTCTTGAAGATATACAACTTTTATTAAGGAAACTTCTTCAGAAAATGTCGTTTTGATGAGCCATTTCCATTACGTGTCGTTTTACGACATTTTACTGATACGAATCGATTAGCCACTTGACCATAACTTGAGTTGTAGAACTCCAATTGACGTGATTCAAAGTGCGTTGGAAAGCTTATGTGAAGATCTACAACTTTCATTAAGAAGTCATCCCCTGAAAATGCCTCTAAGCTGGGTCAAATCTCCGTCGAAAATATGTAACGATTCAAGTACTTAGGAAAAACGACCATTTTGAACTCGTAAGTTCATGGCACCTTCTTCTAACCTCTAAACACATCTTTTAGACTCAAAACATGTCGTTACGTGGAATCTTGGTCAATGTATAATCCTGCAATGAACCACCAAAATACCAAACGTAAATCCGACACGACACTCCGGTTACTAAACCGGTACAAAAACTAGTAAAAACACATAAAAACACGATATTTTATATAAGAATTACTATTTATATAATTAGATAAAACCTATAAATTAATGACTTGATTTGATACATAAATGCTCAAAATGGTATCAAAAGTGGGGTGAAATGTTATAATAATAATGGTGAATTTTTCCGTCATCACAAACCCCCCACTTAGCTTTTGGTCGTCCCGGCAAAACAAGTGATAAAACAAAATGAATGAGGGACAAAATTCATGAAAAGATAAGATATAAGGGACAACCAGATAATACAACCGATCGAATCATAACCACACGTTAACCTTAATATAAATGTATAACAGAGTGTGTGTGACAAGCCTTTTCAATTTCCACTATCCTCTCTTGAATAATTCAAGCAATACGCACAAATATCCATTCAGACAGTCCTAATGACTTTCCTAGGTGTAGGCGAAGAATGCCCACACAAAGTCCTCTCGTGTACTTATTAGGATAATCCCTAAAGCATATCATTCGGCTTTTATATTTGGGATAGTCGAAAGATAACTAAGTTTTCAACCATGCTTAACCAAATTGTCAATTTTTTTTTCACATTTGTAGCATATGCCTTCATTCCCAAAGAATAGGACGCTTCGTGATAACACCCTAGCCGGACTACTATCATCAGCAATGAGAGCTTTTAAACCTCATAGTGGTATAGGGCGTTCGTGATAACGCCTACCGCACTCAAATCATTGGTAGCTACAACCGACATATATATAGTTCATCTTAATTTGGTATTTTTCTTTTCATTCCACTTAACTTATATCCTTTCTATCACATTCAAACCTTCAGATATTCACAGTACACGTTCAAAAGTTAGGTACTAAGTTACTGCAACTATCTCTAGAATAACCACTAGGATACTGAATGGATACAGTTTAAAATTTTCGCTTCAATATCAAAGGCTTACGTGAACAATGAATTCATGTTACACAAATAAATTTGGGGTTAAAATGCACTTACGGATCACATTAGTTATACATATCAAATTGATCATTATATCTTCAAATCCATGAAATATATACCTTATACAATTCATTCTAATCAACTCATTTATGCTCGAAAAAGATCCAAAAACTAAGGCTTTAAACACTTACTGCCATTTCTAAACCAACCAGACTCTACCCCCCACTTACGATTTTGCATTATTATCAGAGTGTAAATGAGATAGAGAGGAAGACTTAGCTTATAAACCAGGCAGAAAGATGCTATCGAATCCAGTAATAAACATGAAAGAAAGCACGATCCGAATCCCTATACCAAAACAAACAAAGGCAAACACGGGACGTGGTCCTCGTGCCAAAACATCGAATAGGGATATGGGAATAATAAGTAAATGGCCCTCGTTACGTTCGAGAAGATTCGATAGGCAATATATACATATAGTCAATCTCATAAAAGCTTTAGATGGAAAAATAACCCACACGGGTAAAGCACAGAACATCTAAGCATATACGTATCATAGAGAATATCACATGAGCAAATATCATAGTCAAGTCATAAATTCATGTTGGAAACAGAGTAGATCATAAAATGAAATGTGTGAAAGAGTATTGAGTCTTTTATACCCAGATCCTCAAGGTTCAACAACCTAAGTCTAAGAGATGATGCATTTGAACGTTTTCTGTGTACTCCCTCGGGATTTTCGGATAACCACCTAATCGTTCCCTTTAAAAGACATTCAAACATTCATCCTGATACTTGGTTGTGCTATGTGTTCAACTTCTATCACAAATTCTACATTTCATTAAGACTAGTCGTATCCAAATTATTATTATTATTATTATTATTATCGGGCTGCCTCCGGTAGCGCTTTTGTTTAACGTCGCTTGCTCGACAATCTCGCAACTCAGCCTGGATCAGGCCACTTTAACATTCTACCACTTAAGACCTCGTTTAAATTCTTATTAGCTTGGTTGCCACAAAAACAGCATCGAATACAAGAGGTTAGGTTCCTTGCTTCTTTCCAAACGCTCTTAATTTTCTCCATTGTCGACTTCTTCTTTTTCAGCTTTCTCTTTAATTGTGCCTCCCTTTTGAGTTCTTCCATATCCCAACTATCGATCATAACTTGCTCAACCAAGCCACTGCCGTCATCCTCGGAAAACAAGTCGGGTGAAAATTCATCAAACTCAGTGACTTCAGTCATACCACACCCGAGGATGTCGAGGAAATGAACAATCAAAGGTTTCTCTTTGGTTTGTCCTATATAATGCTTGCACCTTTGACCATTCACTCTGAACGGCTGGTCACCATGACCTCTTAGTTCTAAAACACCTCCGCAATAATTTGCGAGAATTTCAAAGGGCCGGACCAACGCGTCCTCAACTTTCCAGAAAACAGATGCAACTGGAATTATAAAGTAAGACTTGCTCCCCAACTTGAAATTCTCGCTTTGATTTTAGCATCATGAAGGAGTTTCATTCTGTCCTTGCTAATCCTGGCACTCTCGTAGGCCCGAGTCTAAACTCATCCAATTCATGCAATCGCATCGGGCCGATGTTCACCACATGATCGGGCATTAAAGTTCAAGAACTTAATGGCCCAATATGCTTTATGCTCTAATTCGACTGGCAAGTGGCAGGGTTTGCCATACACCATCTGATAAGGAGATGTACCCATGGGAGTTTTATAGGCAGTACGGTATGCCCATAGTACATCATCCAGTTTGAGACTCCAATCCTTTCTATGACTGTTCACAACTTTTTCCAGGATCCTTTTCAAACTCTGATTACTTCTCTCGACCTGGCCACTAGTCATAGGGTGATATGGTGTGCCAATTTTGTGCCGGACACCATATTTATCAAGGACTTTTTCTAGTGGCCTGTTGCGTAAGTGCCTCCTCATCACCGATTAAGGCACGGGACATCCAAATCTCACGAAGATATTTTTCTTGAGAAAGTTCATGACCGCTTTTGTGGTCATTGCGAGAAGTGGCTTGAGCCTCCACCCATTTCGATATCGTAGTCAACGCAGACTAAGATGTATTTGTTTCCACAGAAGATGGAAACGGGCCCATAAAATCAATACCCCATACATCAAAGACCTCACATTCTAAAATGGGCTTTAATGGCATGTCAAAACGCCTAGTTAGAGCACCGGTTCGTTGGCACCTATCACAAGCCTTGCGAAGGCTTCAATCCTCAAAGATCGTGGGCCAATAGAAACCGGATCAAAGATTTTAGCAACGGTTTTCCAGGGACCAAAGTGGCCACCAAGAGCCCACCGTGGCATTGTTTAATGATATCACGTTGCTCAGATTCAGGAACACATCTTCTTAACAATCCGTCCTTACAAATCTTGAAGAGGTAAGGTTCATCCCATACGAAGGTTTTCAAATCAGAAAAAAATTTCTTCTTCTCTTGATATGAAAATTCCGGATTTAAATACTGGGAATGCAAGTAGTTGACGATGGAAGAATACCATGGAACATCTGGAGCGCAATCGTCTATTAGCATAACATTTTCTAGAGGAAAGTAAAGGTCTATATCTTCAGGTTCTTTCTTCTCATCATTCTGCATTCTAGAAACATGATCTGCTACTACGTTTTCACTGCCCTTTTTATCCTTAATTTGAACATCGAATTCTTGCAGGATCAGTATCCAACGTAGTAAGCGCGGTTTAGCATCTTTCTTTGTCATAAGATAGCGCAGAGCGGCGTGGTCACCCACACAAGAATTGCAAAGACCTAACAAGTAACTCACGAAACTTGTCCATAAATAAGACTACGGCCAATAATTCCTTTTCCGTAGTGGTGTAGTTAACTTGAGTAGGGTTTAGTGTGTGGACTGAGTAAGATATAGGCTGGAATTTCCCTTAATTCGTTGTCCTAAGATCGCACTAACAAAGATAGTTGGATGCATCGCACATGAGTTCAAAGGGTAGGTTCGGTCGTGAGAGATAAGGATCAAGCGGAAATCAGTTGACTTTTAAGCTCATCAAACGCATGCTTGCAACTATCATCAAAATTGAAAACAACATATTCTCTGAGTAAAGTAGAAAGAGGCTTGGCTATCTTGGAAAAGTCCTTAATGAATCTCCTATAAAAACCGACATGTCCAAGAAAACCTCTTACTTCACGCACATTTTTAAGGAATTTCATCTTCTCTATAGCCTCAACTTTTGCCCTATCTACTTCCATTCCTCTTTCTGATATCTTGTGGCCAAGAACTATTCCTTCGTCTACCATAAAATGGCATTTTTCCCGATTTAGACTAAGTTCTTCTCCACACAAATGGGATAATACTTGATCAAGATTGTCAAGACAAAGTGATCAAAGGATTGACCAAAGATCGAGAAATCGCCCATGAATATCTCCATACACTTTTCAACAAGCCCATCAAAGATTGCCAAAGATGCATCTTTGGAATGTAGCTGGGCATTGCAAAGATCGAATGGCATTCGCCTATAAGCGAATGTACCATAAGGGCAAGTGAAAGTGGTCTTTCTTGGTCGATCGGGTCTATGGGTATCCGGAAGTATCCGAATATCCATCAAGGAAACAAGAGAATGCATGTCCCGCCAGACGCCAAGCATCCGGTCAATGAAAGGAAGGAAATGATCTTTCATCGTGACTTCATTAAGTTTTCAGTAGTCAATACTGCACTCTATAACCCGATTACTAGTCTCAATGCTATTTCTTCACCCTTTTCATTCTTTTCTATAGTAATTCCTCCTTTCTTAGGAACTACTTGAGTAGGGGACACCCATTCACCGTCAAAGAATTGCAAAAATAATACCCATGTCCAAAAGCTTGATAATCTCTTTCTTAATCACTTCTTGCATGTGAGGTTGAGCCTCCTCCTGGGTCATCTAACACACTTAGCACCCTCTTCGCTTTGATCTTGTGCATGCATATGTCGAGATATCCTCTAATGTCTCCCACTTGCCAACCGAAAGCCTTTTCATTCTTCCTTAACACATTCAACAATTTCATTTCTTCTAACCGGGATAACTTGGCAGAGATAATTAAAGGAAGCTTGTCACCTTCTCTCAAGAAAACGCGTTTCAAAGTCTTGAGGCAAAGGCTTCATGCAAATCCATGGTGGTTCTTCTAAACTAGATTTAAGCTCCCCACTTTTCAACTCAACATCACTGAGTTTACTCAGTGGTCCTACTGCCAAAGCTTCACCATTCAACGAACCTTCATCAACTTCACTCCTAGTTGTTCTAGATTAACCCAACCATGATTATTCCAGATTCTCCACTAATCGCTCATATTCAGTCTCAACAGCCATGACTTGCTTTTCCATATAGTCGTTAAAGTCATCTGACATGTCCTCAATGGAGAAGCCAGTTGGATAATCAGAGGGTCTCTGAATAGCTTTAGAGACATTGTAGCTCACCTCCTGATCACCAACTCGTATAGTCACTTTGCCACCATCACAATCAATAAGGGCTCTGGTCAGTAGAAAGAAAAGGTCCGCGAGTATTAAAGGAACATTCTCATCATTCTTGATGTCTAGGACGTACTACCAGTCAAGCGGGAAAGTGAATCTATCAATTTGAACTAAAACATCCTTTAATATCCCAAAGAGCTTTCTTGGAAGATTTATCAATAATTGAAGATTCATGGTTGTGGGTTCTAAAAGATTATCTAAACAAAGTCATTTACAAACAGACAATGGCATCAGACTAATGGATGCACCTAGGTCACATAAAGAATTTGGGAAGACTAAACCTCCCATCAACAACGTGAGCACAAATTTCCCAGGGTCACCCCTCTTGATTGGCAACTCATCATAACCAATCACAGAGCAGTTCTCACCAATTAACTGATCCATGTCTTCGAGCTTCTTTTTGGAGGACACAACATCCTTGATGAACTTTGTATACTTAGGCATCTCAACTAAAACATCAGATAATGGAAGATTTACCTGAGTATTCTTAAGAAGATTAAGCACTTTCTCATACTTTTTGTCTTCATGCAAGGAGATGTTATTTTTTCTGGGTGGAAATGGAAGTTTCTTTAAATCATTCTCAGAAAACACTTGCTTTGAGGATGAACTAACAGCTTTATCTTCCAAATCTTTCCACCTCACCACCTTCTCACATTTCTTGCCAGTCAGGGGATCAGCCACCTGACTTCCACTAAACTCTTCATTTCTCAGGGGATCAGCCACCTGAGTACTATCATCTAGAACCGGGGGGCATGGATGTACGACTTCCCCTCCTGCCTTATCATTGGCAGGAGGGGTTAGTGGTTTCCCTGGTTCGGGGGACCATTAAGTTGAGTGCCCGATCTTAAATTCATAGCACTGGCCTCTTCTTTACCATAGGGAATTGTGGGAACTAGATCAGTGCATTGACTTTGATTTAACTCGGTCTGAGCCACTTGACCACCTTTGGGGTTCTTCTCAGTGAAGCTGGGTAACTGCCCCGAGGGTCTAGAAGCTTTTTGGTCAGCTACTTGACCGAGCTGCCTTTCAAGATTCTTGATTGAACTGAGAAGGAATTGGAAATTATTATTCTGCTCCTTCCGATAGAATCCAATTTAGTGTCAAGATTACTAGATTGAGAGGGGCCTTGAGAATTCTGAAAGTTTTGTGGAAAAGATTGGATATACCGACTTTGAAACATAGGATTTGGATTGTTCGGCCAGTTCTGGTTGAACCTCTGATTTTGATTAGGAAAATTCATATTATGGTTCTGATTGAAGTTCGGATTTTGATTAAAACCCTGGTTTTGAAAATTGCTTTGGCCAGAGAACTGATTGTTGAATCTTTGATTTTGCTGGCCGTTGAAAGTATTAACTTCAGCGTTCTGTCCACCCATGGGACAGAAACGAGCGGTATGCCCCACATTATCACATGCCTGACATGTGACTGGACTGAACTGTCCCTGATTCTGGATAGTATTGACTTGATACGCAGGATGGGAAAGAAACTGACACTGGCCAACCAAATGGCCAGGCTGACAACAACTTTCACAAAAGCGTAACTTGAGAGTTACGAGGAAATGACCGGTTCGATTTGTTGGATTGAGAGGATATTTTGAGAGCTTCCACCGCTGTTGCAAAGATGGCGATCTGATTTTGCATGTTCACCTCCTCGATCCTAGGTGGAGGAGGTGTCTGGATAGCGTGAGATGAGGGGCGAGTTGTACTTGGAAATATCTTCAAATAATCGCCATCCTCTTCAGCGTTTTCTTAAAAATGCCCTTCCTCGATGAACTATTGACCATACCCTTGGTGAGTTCGGTCAATCCACTGAAGAAAGTGTTGACTTGCCTCTGCAAGTCTAAACCATGATGAGGGCATTTCCGTAGGAGAGCCTTAAATCTCTTCCAAGCATCAAAGAAAGATTCATTTTCCTTTTGGAAAAATGTGAAGATTTCACTCAAATCAATGGCTGTTTTGGATGGTGGGAAATATTGACTCAGAACTCGTGCTCGAGTTCAAATTGAGTTGTAATCGACTCGGCGGGAAGAGAGTTGTACCACTCTTTCGCTTCCCCTCTCAAGGAAAACGGAAACAATTTCAATTTAATTGCATCCTCACTAACTCCTTGTATGCGAGTTGTACCACATATTTCTAAAAATGTGTGTACGTGAGTGTGAGGATTCTCAGATTGAAAACCATGAAAGATAGATGCGTGTTGCATCATTTGAATAAGACCTGGTTTAAGTTCGAAGGTTGGTGCATTAATAGCTGGTAAAACGACAGCTGGGTTGACTCTGACTTCACCAGGCATGGCATAGTCAGCCAACGTGCGTCTTTCATTCGCAGCCATGATAATGATTTCTTCAATCTCCTCTGCTAAACGTCGTTCGAAATCTTGATCAGCCGTGTTCTCTTCGTCAGGAAGAGCCGAAGGACGGACTCTTCGCTGCTTGGTCCGACTATGGTTCGCCGAGGTCGTGGTGTAAAGCGGTGGACCTTCGACTCGAGTTTGCATAAACCAAATCGAACACCAACACCTAAATCACGAGGTTTCGGGGTTTTTTTATTCCTTATGCTTCCGCAGAGTGGGATTCACCGAGAATCCATCACCCAACCTCGACGATTGAAACGTGTTCCTTGGATTTTTTTTTTTTTTTTTTTTTACCTACCTACGAAAAACTTGATAACAAAAACTAGAAAAATTAATAAAACTAGACAACCGCACAGTATCCCCGGCAACGGCGCCAAAAACTTGTTTTTGGTTCCGTTGACGGGAAAGCTACCTGAAAAACAAAAAAACAGAACAACTTTAGAAAAATTAATAAAGAACCAGACGATCAGACGATTCCCGGCAACGGCGCCAAAAACTTGTTTTTGGTTCCGTTATGCGAACACTCACCACTATACTACCTTAGAAAATTAATAATGAACTGGACAACCGAACCGATTCCCGGCAACGGCGCCAAAAACTTGTCTCGGATTTTATAGCAAAGCAAAACAAACAAGTAATAAATAAATCCGTTTACCCCAAGTGCGAGGATCGTAGTATAGCGATTAAAACCGGAGTCGATCCACAGGGAATCGAGGTTGGTCTAGTTCTTAATTTTTCTAAAAGTGTCACGAGAAATAAAACTAAAAACGAAAACAAATAACCTGACAGAGGGGTTGTCAATCCAAAGCCAGGAAAAATAATTACGAACCGAACTAACTAAGTTAATTCTAATCTATAAACTAAGAAGACAATAAAAATTGCTACGATTACTATGATGAAGACGAAGCAAAACAAAGACAACGATTTTTCTTTCAAGTAATTTAACAACGAACAAGCGTTGATCCACCGATTCCCGCAACCCTCAATTTCGACTCTAGATTATCTTGTGGTGATTTAACGAAAATTGTGATTCACCTATCGAAGGATGAACTCCTAATCTCTTAGAAAAGTTCGCTCATCAATCTTTTATCTTTCGATTTTAAAGATTAATGCTTTCATAACAAAGGTGTGAAATCTCTCAATTTACGCAATCTAGATATTCAACCTAACAACTCTCGTTATTTTTAGGTTAAAAATCTAATCTTTACTACGGTGATCTAAGATTTAACGACGATTCTCATCAAACGTTAAACATCAAACAAAGAACTATCTCTCGATTTAAATTGCATAACAATAATCAAAACATAGAAAAGATACAATTTTTATTAAAACTTACAAGATAATCCAAATTCAAATCAAGATGTTGCTAAGAATCGCCACAGAGCTTGTTCCAACGTCTTTAGCCTCTCTTCATCGTGATGATTGCTTAAAATCGTTTGATTTCAAATCATTGATTCATAGACCGTATTCTCCGAAACAATTATTTACTTCAACAACAACGATCTTTTGATAATTTCCTAGCATTACAACAATACTACGTTATTATTATTTTTATACATATATATATAAGTCTATAAGTATATATATAAGTATATAAGTATATAGATCTATATATATGTATATAAGTATATATATATATTGATACTACAAAAAAAAAAATAAAACAAGAAAAAATGAAAGGGAAAGAAATTAGATATATATATATATATATATATATATATATATATATATATATATATATATATATATATATATATATATATATATATATATATATATTAGTACTACAACTAATAAATAAAACAAGAACAAGAAAAAAAAATTAAAAATGGCCGAAAGAAGCAGGGGCCCTTTTCTGTTCACCCATTTAGCCTATTTATAGGCAAAGTTAGTTAAGGTCGGATCGATCCTAAAAGGCTGGATCGATCCGGTCAAATCCTAATCGATTCTATCCAAATCTTGGATGATTTGGCGTATATTGGATTAAAACTTAAAATTCATATCTTGAGTTGTAGACTCCAAAATTGCAAACGAAATGCCAAAATTACGTTCTCGAGAAACTCTACAACTTTCATGAAGGACTCTTCTTCAGAAAACGCCTTCTTGAGTACCTCGTGTTCCTCCGAGCGCTTTTTGCGACATTTTTACTTAAATTGAATCAATTAGCCACTTGACCACCATTTGAGTTGTAGAAGTCCGATTGACTTGATTCAA
Organism: Gentiana macrophylla; assembly: GCA_026214975.1. NCBI lineage: Eukaryota > Viridiplantae > Streptophyta > Magnoliopsida > Gentianales > Gentianaceae > Gentiana > Gentiana macrophylla. The sequence continues at coordinate 177,854,515 of CM047805.1, read as the reverse complement.
AATCCATTGGAAAGCTTTCTTGAAGATATACAACTTTTATTAAGGAAACTTCTTCAGAAAATGTCGTTTTGATGAGCCATTTCCATTACGTGTCGTTTTACGACATTTTACTGATACGAATCGATTAGCCACTTGACCATAACTTGAGTTGTAGAACTCCAATTGACGTGATTCAAAGTGCGTTGGAAAGCTTATGTGAAGATCTACAACTTTCATTAAGAAGTTATCCCCTGAAAATGCCTCTAAGCTGGGTCAAATCTCCGTCGAAAATATGTAACGATTCAAGTACTTAGGAAAACGACCCTTTGAACTCGTAAAGCTTGTGGCACCTTCTTCTAACCCTCTAAACACATCTTTTAGACTCAAAACATGTCGTTACGTGGAATCTTGGTCAATGTATAATCCGCAATGAACCACCAAAATACCAAACGTAAATCCGACATTTACACTCCGGTTACTAAACCGGTACAAAAACTAGTAAAAACACATAAAAACACGATATTTTATATAAGACTTACTATTTATATAATTAGATAAAACCTATAAATTAATGACTTGATTTGATACATAAATGCTCAAAATGGTATCAAAAGTGGGGTGAAATGTTATAATAATAACAGTGAATTTTTCCGTCATCAAAAGCCTTGTTTCCAGACGGGCGTCCAAAAACTTGGACGGGCGTCCATGGAGACAGAGGGTCGGACGGGCGTCCAGAAGCACCAGACGGTCGTCCAAGATAAAAAATGCCAAATTTTATAAAATTTTCATATAAACCAACTAAATGCGAATTTTTTTTTTTATATATATATTATTGATAATTTAAAATTCAAAAGTACAAACGGAAATGCTACGAACATAAAAGAACTCGAAAATAAAACAAACACGAATAAAACAAAGGTTTGCCTCCCACCAAGCGCTTCCGTTTTACGTCGGGGCTCGACGAAACAAACCTAACTAACGCTAGTGCATATAAATCTCGTCCCAATCCACCAAACGGATGAGGCGACGAAGCATATCAATAGCAGGAGGGAAATCATAGTCGCCTTGTATGCGCCCAGGTCATCTCTAGCTACCTCTAAACCTCTAAAATGTGAAGCCTGTAGTACCAGCGCTAGATCTGTCAGCATAGGATCATTTAGGACCGTATATGGATGTCCTATAGCTTCTTGTAGCTCCTCAGTAGTGAAGTCACTACCTCCCGAACAATGGGGACAATGAGAACATAGGTGATGGACTTCAGACGCGGGTACTTAGCTCAAAATCTACGTGCAAGACTATAGTGCCTCCCGTCCATCACCATCAATCAGTGGGATCCGACTAATGATGGGGAACTCCTCGGGAAGAACTCCGTAATCCATATCTAAAAGCACACTAAGCGATGAGATGTAAATGTAAAAACTTAATTAACTAAAACTTAATTAAACTAAAACTTAAATAAAAATAACACTAACAAAGATAAAATGTAATTTAACTAATATGATAAGGATATCTAGGATGCCTCCTAGTAGCGCTTTTGGTTAATGTCGTTAGCTCGACAATGTTTAAAACTCAGCCTGGATCAGGCCATTTGACTTTTCTGCCAGCCACTACCTCGTGTAAGCTCTGATCAGTAGTGTGGCTGCAGAAACAGCATCTCACACATGGGGTGAAATCTTTAATGGCTTTCCAAATACGCTTAAACTTCCCCATGGGTGACCTCTTCCTTCTCTGAGCCCTCTGATGACGCTTCAATTGATGCTCCCTCTCCAATTCTTCCATATCCCAACTACCAGCTAGAACTTCTTCAGAAGGACCACTACAGCCATCCTCTGAAAACAGGTTGAGTGAAGACTCGTCGAATTCTTCGACTTCCGTAGCACCACACCCGAGGATGTCGAGGCAACGGACATTCAAAGGTCTCTCTTTAGGTTCACCAATATAGTGCTTGCACCTTTGGCCATTCACTCGAAACGGGTCGCCACTATAACCACGAAGTTCTAGAACGCCTCCAGGAATGATTTGGAGAATCTCGAAGGGGCCGGACCAACGTGTCCTCAACTTTCCAGGAAACAAATGCAACCTAGAGTTGTATAGAAGAACTTGTTCGCCGACATGGAAAACTCTCTTCTTAATCTTAGCATCGTGGAGTAGCTTCATCTTATCCTTACTAATCCTGGCACTTTCGTAAGCCTGGAGTCTGAATTCGTCTAGCTCATGTAACTGCTGTAGTCGATGTTTTCCACAAGATTGGGAATCAAAGTTCAGAAACTCTGTAGCCCAATAAGCTCTATGCTCTAACTCGACAGGCAGATGACATGGTTTCCCGTAGACCATTTGATATGGAGATGTACCCATAGGAGTTTTATAGGCGATTACGTAAGCCCAAAGTACATCATCCAATTTCAAACTCCAAATCCTTTCTATGATCAAGCACCGTCTTCTCCAGATTTTCTTGATGCTTTGGTTGCTCTTTCAACCTCGACCACTAGTCATCGGATGATATGGTGTGCCGCTTTATGACGAACACCATACTTTTCAAGGACTTTCTCTAGGGGTCGGTTGCAGAAATGCGTCCCTTCATCACTGATCAAGGCTCGTGGACATCCAAACCTCACAAAGATATTTTTCTTAAGAAATTTCATGACCTTCTTATGATCATTGTGAGGAGTGGCTTGAGCCTCCACCCATTTAGACACGTAGTCTCACGCAGACTAAGATGTATTTATTACCGCAAGATGATGATGGAATGGTCCCATAAAATCGATACCCCACACATCAAAGACTTCGCATTCTAAGATGGGTTTCAAAGGCATGTCAAAACGCCTTGTCGAGTACCGGTTCTTTGGCACCTATCACAAGCTTTACTGAAGCTTCCGTATCTTTAAAGATCGTAGGCCAATAGAAACCGGATTGAAAGATCTTAGCAACGGTTTTCCACGGCACCAAAGTGACCTCCCGTGGGTCCACTGTGGCACTGCTCAATAATATCCCGTTGCTCGGACTCAGGAACACATCTTCTAAGCAAACCATCTTTACAGATCTTAAAAAGATAAGGTTCATCCCAAACGAAATATTTCAAATCAGAGAAGAACTTTTTCTTCTCTCGATAAGACATCTCTGGATCGAGATAACGGGCATGAAGGTAGTTTACAATGGAAGAATACCATGGAACATCAGGAGGACAACCGTCTATCAACATAATGTTTTCTAGAGGAAAGTAAAGATATATATCGTCTGGATCATCCTTTTCCTCACTTAACATTCTAGAAACGTGATCAGCCACTACGTTTTCACTGCCCTTTTTGTCCTTAATTTGGACGTCAAACTCTTGTAGGGTCAGTATCCAACGTAGTAAGCGCGGTTTAGCCTCTTTCTTGGTCATCGATATACGCAGCAAAGCGCCGTGATCACCCACACAATCACTTGAGCTCCTAACAAGTAACTCACGAAACTTGTCCATAGCAAAAACTACGGCCAAAAGCTCCTTTTCGGTGAGTGGTATAGTTAACTTGAGAGGGTTCAATGTGTGATGGCGTAGTAGATAGGTTGGAATTTCCTTTGATCTTTTGTCCTAGAAAAAGACCAACAAAGATAGTTTGATGCGTCGCACATAAGCTCAAACGGCAGTGTTCCAATCAAAGCGATATGAGAATTGGAGCGAGATATTAAACGATCCTTGAGCTCCTCAAACGCTTGCTTGCGGCTCTCATCAAAATTAAACTCACCGTCTTCCTTTAGTAAAGTGGGCGGGGCTTGGCTATCTTAGAGAAGTCTGAATGAATCTTCCAGTAGAAACCGACATGTCCAAGAAAACCTCTAACTTCACGTACATTCTTGGGGTAACTTGACAGACTAAACCTAACCTTGGAAAACGGCGCTTAAAAGCGACGGACATTACCTAGGCTATACAGATCCTAACCGGCAAAGGTGTACGGGTCAAATTGTAGCTCTAGTCTCGGTGAGTCAGTCGTATTCCTCGTGGAAAACATGGTAACTCTTTTAAGTGGGGTTAAACACCAAGAAGCTATTATTAACTCGATCTAAGTCGCAGGTTTATCATTTTCCTCGGGTTAGATTATGTTAGATCAGTTAGATTAGTTAGTAATGTTAGAGTTAGATGTTAGTAAAACAGAAAATAAAACAAATAAATACTAATAGATATATAAATATATTTTTGGATCTAGCCAAGAATACTTTACTGAATCAATATCTTTTAGTAGAAATAAATGAGACAGATCTTCCTTTATTCAAGGTGTAAATTATATATGAATCGGTGTACTCCTAAGCTAGACAACTCCTCACACGAGCGTATGAAATTGTCATATGTCCATTGCATCAGTCCAAGGTCCACAACTATTACGGTTTTTCTGAACAGGTCCCGAGTACAAATCTACCTTTAGATAAAAAGGAGTCATTCCGTTCGTCAAACGGTCAATTTTATTTTAAAGGCTCCGGTTGTCAAAGCCGGACGATTCAACTTTCCGGTTTAAGTTTCAATTAAACTGATGATTTAACATTATTACGATCTCGAGTACAAATGTCAATAAAATTTATCTTTCCCAAGACAAATCTGCCCCCGGGTAGGAAACTGGGTTCCGTTGTCACGTTTTCACTCGGCCAATTTTACCCTCCGGTCTTTCAATTTTAACGTTTCATTAAGCGCAGAAAGAAAGAGATTCATCATAATTGATTTTAATCATTATTACCAGAGTCGATCATTCATTTTACCAAAAGATTAACTAATTCAGATTCATATCTTGGCTAGATATATTTTTAGTTTAATATCATATATAAATAGAAATAGAAATAATAAACATAACAATTTTAGAATATATTACCGGTTATGACTATCGAATCGGGGTCGTTTCCACCGGATCTAACATGCCAAAGCTTCGAAATCAACAATCTTCGATAATTATTCCGCCATTACAACGATACTATAACCATTTTATTTATATATGTGAAAAACATATATACATACATACGTAGACATATATATGTATATACGGGCCCCGAAAAGAAAATTAAAAGAGAAACGAGATGAAAAACGAGATCTAGATCTAGATCTATATATATATATATAGATAGATCTATCACATATATATTCATATATAGAATATATATATATACATGAAGGGTGTGTATATATATATATATATATCATATATGTATATATATATATGATCATCCAACAAAAATAAAAAGAAAGAGCAGGGGGACGAGAGAAGAAAGAAATGGGAAAGAAAGGGGCAGCCTTCTCTGTTCTTGATGCTCTGTATATATAGGAAAATGGGGAGGCCGGATCGATCCGGGAAAGGGCCGGATCGATCCGGTGATGATCGATTCTAGATCCTTCCAAAACTTATAAAATTCATATCTTGAGTTGTAGACCTCCAAAAATTATGATTCAAACGTCAAAATTAAGCTCTCGGAAAATTCTTCAACTTTCATGAAGGACTCTTCTTCAGAAAACGCCTTTTTGATGAGTCATTTCATACTCCGAACGTTTTCGGGATTTTTCTCTAGTACAAATCAATTAGCCACTTGACCACCATTTGAGTTGTAGAAGTCCGATTGACTTGATTCAAAATCCATTGGAAATCTTTCTTGAAGATATACAACTTTTATTAAGGAAACTTCTTCAGAAAATGTCGTTTTGATGAGCCATTCGTATGTCGAGTCTTTTACGGGATTTCTACTAATCCGAATTGATTAGTCAATTGACCATAACTTGAGTTGTAGACCTCCAATTGATGTAATTCAAAGTGCGTTGGAAAGCTTATGTGAAGATCTACAACTTTCATTAAGAAGTCATCCCCTGAAAATGCCTCTAAGCTGGGTCAAATCTCTGTCAAAAATATGTAACGATTTAAGTACTTAGAAAATTTGCTCCGTTGAACTTGTAAACTTGTGGCATCTTCTTCTAACCTCAAAAGATATGTTTTTAGGACCAAAACATGTCGTTACGTGGAATCTTGGTCAATGTATAATCCTGCAATGAACCACCAAAATACCAAACGTAAATCCGACATTTACACTCCGGTTACTAAACCGTACAAAAACTAATAAAAACTTATAAAAATACGATAATTTATATAATAACTACTACTTATATATTTGGATAAAACTTAGTAATTTTGACTTGATTTGATACAATAATGCTCAAAATGGTATCAATATTGGGGTAAAATGTCGTAATAATGATCATAAATTTATCTCTCATCATAACTCATCTTCTCGATAGCTTCCACTTTTGCCCTGTCAACCTCAATACCGTTGGATGACACTTTGTGGCCAAGAACTATTCCTTCATCTACCATAAAATGGCATTTCTCCCAATTGAGTACTGTGGAAATATGGTTAATATTACATTGTTGTACCTCTAACTCATTAGAGTGTAACATGTTATTTATGTATCAAAGAGACATATTAATTGTATTAAATAAACAATTAATATGTCCTAAAGTCATAAAGTAACTATTTTTTGTCTTATTATGTAATAGCATAGTCATAGCCGACTCTAGCATTTATTTCTAGCCGGCTCTAGTTACTTTTACTTTACTAGCTAGAAGCCTCCCTTGTATCTATTTATACTCATTCTTTCAATATGAATAAACAAGTTGAAGTTTACTCAAGTATAATTTACTTTCTCAAACTCTCTTCATGGTATCGGAGCCTTAAACTCCTGAATCATTGCAAATTCTCAAAGACTCTCTTTGAATCAAAGAATGTCTTCATTATCTCAAGCTTCCTCACCTCGCTTGAGTCCCACCGCCTCGAAGAAATCTGGGTCACCGACTCTTCATCTTACACAAATCATAGACTTGATGGCAACAACTACTTGCCGTGGTCAAGGTCTATGAAAATGTACATCTCTGGACAAGGTAAGATGGGATACCCGTCTGCTCTAAACTCGCCCCTCAAGATGACCCAGATTTGAAGCATGGGATACTACTAATAATCAAGTCATGACCATTCTCACAAGATCAATGACAAAAGAGATTAGTGAGAACTTTATGATGTATGATACTGCAAAGGAGATCTCAGGATAATGCCAGGATCTTTACTCCAAGAAAGACAATACATCGAAGTGTGTATGAGCTTGAAGCATAGATTCAAAACTGCAGACAAGGAGATATGTCTCAGTAACTCAATACTTCAACCAACCTGCCTGCAGGGCATGGCAACACTTAGATATGTTGGAAACTCACCCTGGAATGATGTCAAGGATGCTTTGACTTTATAAGGACATTATTGAGAAAAGAGAGTATTCAAGTTTCTTCTTGGATCAATCCTACTCTTGATGATGTTAGGGAAGAATTCTTGCCACAAAACCTCTCCCCAATCTCAAATCCATGTTTGCCAAGTCAAACAAGAGGAAAGCAGGGAGAAAAGTGATGTTTCTTTGAACTCCCGCCTCGCCGACAACCTCTTTGAAAGTGCTACCTGGCCGTCGTGAAGCTCTTGAGGTTACTTGAGACCGTCGTGAAGCCTCTTGATCGAATCGAAAGTTGTTGTTCGTGAGCACCGCAAACGCACAAATCACACCAAGGACACTTGCTGGAAGCTACATGGCATGCCTAAATCCTCCAAGCCTACCAGGGAAAGTCAGGGCAGGCATGTCAATGAAGAGGAGAATGATAACAAGTTGAATGCTCAGTTTGCTGCATTCAAAGCTTTCCTCACTCAACAAAAAGAAGGTAGTCCCTCTACTGACTCAGCTACTCAGTCTATTGCGAGGTAAATTCTACTCTTCTATTAGTAATGAAACATGGATTGTTGATTCTGGGGCCTCCTCTCATATGACTGGCAATAAAAACCTCATAACTCACCTTGTTCCATGTCATCAACCTCATAAAATTAAGACTGCTGATGGATCTATCTCTCATGCAAAAGGTTTTGGAAATGTTAAACTCACTAATAAGATATGCCTAAAGGATGTCCTATTTGTTCCAAAATTAGACTGCAACCTCATATCTGTCAGTAAACTTGCAAAAGATTTAAATTGGACTGTTGTGTTTAATAAGAATCAGTGCACTTTCCAGGACCCTTCTTCACAGGAAGTGATTGGGAGGGCTAAACCCTGCTCAGGATTGTATGTGGTCAACCTCACAAGACAGTAAGATCAAGATCGAATCGCCTCAAGAAATTGCACTCAAACCTTAGACAATATCATGTTATGGCATTATAGACTAGGACATCCAAGTTTTGGTTATTTAAAGTCCAGTAATTCTGAATTGTTCAAAGGATGTAATGTCAATGATCTTCAATGTGATATTTGTCAATTTGCAAAACTTACCAAATCTGTATATACCAAACTACCTTATTTGCCTTCCACACCCTTCACTTTAATTCATAGTGATGTATGGGGACCTTCAAGAGTAAAAAGTATAACAGGAAAAGGTGGTTTGTCACTTTCATTGATGATCATACCGAAAACACATGGTCGCTTTTAATGAAGGATAAATCTGAAGTTGGAACAGTTTTTCAGAATTTTACAACATGATCTCTACTCAATTTGACACTAAGATCAAGATCTTAAAGACGATAATTCACTTGAATACTATGAGTCTAACCTCGCAAATTTCTTAATGGATAAGGGAATTGTCCATATCGGTGAGTTGTGTGGAAACACCTCAACAAAATGGGGTTCTTGAGAGAAAGAACAGGCACCTTCAGAGATGGCTAGATCAATCATGTTCACCACACATGTTCCAAAGTCTATGTGGGGTGAAGCTATATTAATCGCCACATACTTAATCAACAGACTTCCCAGGTAGAGTGTTAGGCTTCAAAACTCCTATCCAAACCCTTCTGACCACACACTCCTCGCCTCATCTTATTTCCCAATTACCTCTTAAAATCTTTGGTTGTCTTGTGTTTGTTTATATCCATGCCCAACATGTAGTAAACTTGATCCCAAAGCTCACAAGTGCATTTTCTAGGATATGCAAAGGGCGAGAAAGGTTACAAGTGTTACTCTCTTCCGAAAGAGATTTTACAATTCTATGGATGTAAAATTCTTTGAAAGGACTCCTACTACAAAGAAGTCCACTGAGGCGATCAACGATGGAAACTCGATTGAAATTGACCTAAATCCTTTCCTCAAAGAAAATCTTAACCTCACCAACCTCTTCGATTCTCAAAGATGAACCTCGGCACTCCATCGACCTCAAGAACCTCCTCCTGAACCGTAGTTCATCGACCCAGAGCCTCGCCGACCCGAGAGCTCGCCGACACTCAAGAACCTCTGACCTCTCAAAGACTGCGACATTGATGATAGGCCTATTGCTATCGTGAAGGGAAAGAGATCTTGCACTCTTCGATCATTCTATTCATAATTATCTATCTTATGATCAGTTATCACCTGCATTTGCCATGTTTACACAGGACTTGGATTCTCACTCTATTCCTAAGAATATACAGGAAGCTCTCCAACATGATAAGTGGAAGGCAGCTGTCCAGACTGAAATGACTGCCCTCCTGGATAATCATACTTGGGATCTAACTTCTCTCCCCAAAGGCAAGAAGACAGTCAGCTGCAAGTGGATATTTACCATCAAATACAATGCTGATGGTACAATTGACAAGTATAAGGCCAGACTAGTTGCAAGGGGTTTCACTCAAACTTATGGCATTGACTACAAAGAAACTTTTGCACCAGTGGCAAAACTAAACACTGTCGAATACTGATATCTCTTGCTGTCCAACTTGACTGGCCCCTTCACCAATTAGATATCAAAAATGCCTTCCTCAATGGTGACCTTACTGAGGAAGTTTACATGAATGTACCTCCTGGTTTTACCAATCCTAACACTCAAGGAAAGGTTTGCAAATTGAGGAAATCTCTATATGGCCTAAAGCAATCCCCAAGAGCCTGGTTTGGGAAACTCACTACTGTGGTTAAAGCTCTTGGGATATCATCAATGCAACTCGATCACACCATGTTTATCAAGGACACCAGCCAGAAAAGATCTATTCTTATTGTATATGTGGATGATATCATCCTCACTGGTGATGACTCTACTGAGATCCAGAATTTGAAGATTCTACTGGCAAAGGTTTTTCAAGTCAAGGACTTGGGCTATCTTAAATACTTCCTTGGTATAGAGATTGCAAGAAACAACCAGGGTATATCTATCTCTCAAAGGAAATATGTGATGGACTCTGCGAAGGAAATCGGTATCTTTGGGATGCAAACTCTCTTGTATCCCCAAAGAGTAGACCCCAAGTAATACCTGCTACATGGTGACATTCTTTGTCGGAAGGATCAATATCAAAGACTTGTAGGGAAACTCATTTATCTGTTCCCATACAAGACTGATATTGCATATGGAGTCATTCTGTTAGCCCAGTTCATGCATTGCCCTACTGAGCAACATTGGAATGCTGTGAACAGGATACTGAGGTACCTGAAGTCCACTCCTGGCCAAGGCTTACATTTTACCAAGTCTGCTGAGAGATCTATCAAGGTTTACACTGATGCTGATTGGGCTGGCTGTCACATAGACAGAAGGTCTACTACAGGCTACTGTTCTTATGTATGGGGCAATCTTGTCACCTGGAGGAGCAAGAAACAAATTACTATCTCTGAAAGCGATCTTTGAAAAGCTTCGAACTCAGGGCACTAGTTTTGGGTATTTGTGAAGCTCTATGGATAAAAAGGGTCCTGACTGAACTTCAGCACCTCCTCAAGGAACCTATCACACTCTGCTGGTGACAAAATTCAGCCTTATGCATGGCGGCAGAGATCCAGCTTCATCATGATAAAACCAAACATGTTGATATTGACAGACATTTCCTTAAAGAGAAGATTGATGCCAAGATCATTCAACTTCAGTATGTTCCTTCAGCAGATCAAAATGCTGATATTCTCACAAAGGCAATTCCACCGCTTATGTTCAGCAGACTGAGTAGCAAACTTGGCTGTATTAACATATACAACCCAGTTTGAGGGGGGGTGTGGAAATATAGTTAATATTACATTGTTGTACCTCTAACTCGTTAGAGTGTAACATGTTATTTATGTGTCAAAGAGACATATTAATTGTATTAAATAAACAATTAATATGTCCTAAAGTCATAAAGTAACTATTTTTTGTCTTATTATGTAATAGCATAGTCATAGCCGACTCTAGCATTTATTTCTAGCCGGCTCTAGTTACTTTTACTTTACTAGCTAGAAGCCTCCCTTGTATCTATTTATACTCATTCTTTCAATATGAATAAACAAGTTGAAGTTTACTCAAGTATAATTTACTTTCTCAAACTCTCTTCAAGTACTAAGTTCTTTTCCACACATCTAGATAACACCTGATCAAGATTAGCGAGGCAATCATCGAAGGATTGACCAAAGACCGAAAAATCGTCCATGAAAATCTCCATACACTTTTCAACTAGCCCGTCAAAAATAGCCATCATACACCTTTGGAAGGTGGCTGGGGCATTACAGAGACCAAATGGCATTCGCCTGTAGGCGAATGTACCATAAGGGCAGGTAAAAGTGGTCTTTTCTTGGTCGGCTGGATCGATGGGTATCTGGAAGTATCCTGAATATCCATCTAGGAAGCAATAGAATGCATGTCCCGCCAGACGCTCAAGCATCTGATCAATGAATGGAAGGGGAAAGTGATCTTTCATGGTGACCTCATTGAGCTTTCGATAATCGATGCAGACTCTGTAACCAGTGACAAGTCTCAATGCGATTTCCTCTCCCTTCTCATTCTTCTCAATTGTAATTCCACCTTTCTTGGGAACTACTTGAGTCGGGGAAACCCATTCACTATCCGCGATGGCATAAATGATTCCCATGTCCAGAAGTTTGATGATTTCCTTTTTAACGACTTCTTGCATATGAGGGTTGAGCCTCCTCTCTGGGTCGTCTCTAACGATTTCGCACCCTCATTCGCCTTGATCTTGTGCATCTGGATGTCCGGAGATATCCTCTGATATCTCCTACCAGTCAACCAAAGGCTTCTTCATTTTTCTTCAAGACGTTGATAAGTTTCATTTCCTCTAAACGAGAAAGCTTGGCAGAGATAATCAGTGGAAGCTTGTCACCTTCCCTTAAAAACACATACTTAAGATGTTTAGGCAACGGCTTCAACACCAAATCTGTAGGGGGGTCTTCTAGACTCGACTTGAGATCTCCACTTTTCAACTCAATGTCACTGAGTTTACTCTGTGGTCCCACTGCCAAAGCTTCTCCTTCCAACAATTCTTTCTCAAAATCAGCTGCTAATTGATCTAGATTAACCACACCATGAGTATTTAGGTTGTCAACCAATCGCTCATATTCCGCTTCTACAGCCATGACTTGCTTATCCATATAATCGGTAAAATCATCCGTCATATAATCGATGGAGAAGCCGGTTGGAGGGCCGAGGGTACTTGAATGGACTTTAAGACATTGTAACTCACCTCTTGATCACCAACTCGGATAGTCACGCGTGCTCACCATCGCAATCGATGAGGGCTCTAGTTGTGAGATAAGAAAGGTCTTCCAAGAATCGGGGGCGTTTTACTTTCTCTATATCTAAAACATACCAATCGACCGAAAGGTAAATCTATCAATCAACCAAAACGTCTTTCGTGATCCCTGAAGCTTTTTAGAAGATCTATCAAATTTGTAAACTCATAGTAGTCGGTTCTAGAAGGCTTTCTAAACCGAATGTTTGCACCTGCAGAACATTGGCATAAGGCTTATAGAGGCACCTAGATCACATAAAGAATTAGGGAAGACCGGACCTCCCATTAATACCGTAAGTACGAACTTGCCAGGTCACCTCTTTTAATTGGTAAGTCTCCATAATTAATCATGGAGCAATCCTCACCAATTTGCCTTTCCATGCATGCTAACTTCTTTTTCGAAGACACCACATCCTTGATGAATTTTGTATACTTAGGCATCTCAACCAAGACATCTGATAGTGGAAGATTTACAGAGTATTTTTCGAAGGTTCAAAGACCTTTCCGTACTTTTTGTCCTCACTCAAGGGATGTTGCTCTTTCTCGGTGGAAATGGAAGCTTCTTAAGGTCATTCTCGAAAAGACTTTCTTTGAGGATGCACTTACACTTTGTCTTCCAAATCCTTCCAACGAATGAAATTTTTTTCAGATTTACGTGTGTCGGGATCACCTCCCGACTTTCACTTGCTTTTTCGGTCCTCGAGGATCACCACTTGAGGATTTCCAACTTCTTCACCTCTCGGGGATCACCCACCGAGTTTTCTCTTTGCGCTTGAGGGAGTGTAGGTGCTCGGCTTCCCTCCCGCCTTATCAATGGCGGGAGGGGCTGGTGGTTTCCGGTGGGAAGGACCACAAACTTGAGTACCGCTTCTCGATTCATTGCACCGGCCTCCTCTTTACCGTATTGAATTGTTGGCACGAGGTCGAGACATGGGCCGTTGTTCAAGTCACCTGAGCAACTTGACCACCCTTGGATTCTTCTCGGTGGCAACGCCTGCCACTGGTCTAAAGCTAACTGCTCAGCACCAGCTTGCCCAATTTGTCTTTCAAGATTCTTCATCGATCTACTTTGCTCCTCCAACTTGGCTTCAAGATTGTTAGATTGGGAGGAGCTTTGAGAGTTTTGGAAATTTGAAGAATAGAATGCTGGGCCGGGCCGACTTTGAAATTGAGAGTTTGAATTGGAAGGCCAATTCGATTGAATTTTTGCGTAGGATTGGAAAAATTCGAGTTTTGGTTCTGATTAAACCTGTGGTTTCTATTGAAATTGATTTCAATTAAAATTAATTAGGACTCAAATTTGAAGATGGATTAAACCCTTGGTTTTGAAAATTGCCCTGCCAGAAACCGATTGAACCTTTGATTGTTCTCGCCATAGAATGCATTCACTTCCGCATTCTCGTCCGCTCATAGGACGTAATTTAAGTGTGTGCCCCACCTCGTCACAATTCGACATGTGACTTGATTGTACTGCCCATAATCATGAAACGACATTCACCGATAAGGTGCGGGGGGATTAAATTGGCACCGCCCATTCATATGGCCCGTCTGACAATTTTCTTCACAAGATGTAACCCGAGGGTTCGTGGAAAAGAAGAAGTTTGATTTATCGGGTTTGGAATTTGAGATGGTGCCATCTGCTTCTGCAGCATGGCGATCAAACTTTGCAAATTGACTTCCTCAACCTTGGGAGGAGGAGGAGCTTGAATTGCTTGATAAGAGGGGCGTGGTTGTACTTTGCGATGTCCTCAAACAATGCCCATCCTCTTCCGGTGTTTTCTTGAAAATGCCCCACCGTAAGAGCTATTGACCATGCCTTTTGTAAGCTCGGTCAATCCATCAAGAATGTATTGACTTGCCTTTCCAAAGCAAGCCATGGTGGGGCACTTTCTAAGAAGAGACTTGAATCTCTTCCAACATTCAAGAAAGATTCATTCTCTTTCGATAGAATGTGAAAATGTCGTTCAAACACTGAGTTTCTTTGAAGGCGGAAAGTATTGACTTAGAAATTCTCTTTCAAGTTCAAATTTGTGGTGATAGATTTAGAGGGAGAGAGGTGTACCACTCTTTAGCCTCTCCTTCAAAGAAAAAGGAAAAGTTTTAGCTTGATAGCGTCCTCACTTACTCCTTGGATGCGTGTAGTGCGCATATCTCTAGGAATGTATGTAAGTGGGTATGCGGATTCTCGATTGATAACCATGAAAAATAGATGCATCTTTGCATCATCCGAATAAGTCCCGGTTTTAACTCAAAGGTTTGTGCGAGAATGGTCGGGAATAACTATAGCCGGGTTGACTTTGACTTCGCTGGCTGGCCTGGCGTAGTGCGCCAACGCACGCCTATTATTAGCGCGCCATTATCACAAAATCGATGATTTATCTTGCTAGTTGATCTTCAATCTCTCGCCGCTCGGTCGCGAACCGCGAGAACCGAAAATCCGCTGCTTGGCCGACTACGGTTCGCTCGGGTCGTGGTGTATAATAACGGTCCTTTTGACTCGAGTTTGCATAAACCGGACCAAAAACAAGTGGTTAAAACCTAAAAACTAAGAAATTGAAAGCCTAAACTAAAAATCAAAACCTAAAGAAAAGAAAGGAAAAAAAAGAAAAGAAAAGAAACCAAAGTATTGAAGATAACAGACCAGACGGACGCCCAAGAGTTTGGACGGGCGTCCGGTGGAATTTGATCGACGGGCGCTTTAGTGGTCCAAACGCTCGTCTAAAATGTAATACTTGAACGGGCGTTCAAAACTTATGGACGCCTTCGTCTAAGTGAATAAAAACAGAGCAGAATTGATAATTTTCAGTGACGGGCGGCGTCAAGCTATTCGTGACGCCCGCTTGGTAGCGGGAAAATTAGAACAGGAGCAGAAAATTGCAGAAAATAGCAGAAAAAGAAAGGGAACGAAAGAACAGAAACAGAGAGAGAGCAAAGATGGGAGAACTAATCACAAGAGAGCCTCAAACCCTAAACTAAAACCCTAATTAACTAATTACTTAACCGTTTATCAACTAAAAACAGGAATCTAAAATGAAATAAAAACAGAACAAACAAAAACAAACAGAAAAACGGAAAAAAAAAAACAAAACTAGACAACCGTCCGGTTCCCCGGCAACGGCGCCAAAAACTTGTCACGGATTTTATTAATATAAAATAAACAAGTAATAAAACCGGTTAACCTCAAGTGCAAGGATCGTAGTATAGAGGCTATGCCGGGTCGATCTTACGGGGAACTAGACAGTTGTTAATCCTAGCTTTTGTTTTAATTAATTATGTCACGAAACTAAACTAAACAGTGGACTAAACTAAACAAAGATTGCAGAAAATAAACTAGACAGAGGAGATTATCCAATGCTAGGAAAATACGGGTAACGGACTTATTAACTAAACTAAACTAATTGCAAAAAGGAAATTAACTAAGCAAGCAAGACTCGAGTTGCAAGGATTTAAAATCAAATTATAAAAGGCAAACGAGGATTGATCCACCTATCAACATGTATTGATCTCCTATCTCGATTATATGTGGTATTTATCTAGGTTGTGATTCACCTTACCTAAACATGAACCCTAATTCCTTAGGTAATTCATCTATTAACCTAGTATCTTCCAATGCTAGATTAACGCGTTTCAAGCTCAAAGGTGTCAACTTTTACGTTTAAATCTAGTGATTAGACTTATTAACTTCCGTTATTATAAATCTAAGGACTATTCTTATCTATGGTGATCTAAAGGTTAATCATGACTTCCATCAATCATAAACATAATCATACATGCAAATCTTCCGATATAAACGCAAATTAAACGAGATAAAACATAGATAAGAAACAACCTTAAATAAATAACTCACAAAGTATAATCGAAATACAAAATCAATCCAAGTTGACGGCTTCACAATTCTCGCTTGATTGAAGCTTTAGCTCTGAGCATCCTCAAAGAACACGCTTTCTGAAAAAGAACATAAAAACCGCTCTAAACTAATCTAATTTAAAGTTGCGAAAAGTGGGAGAAAAGAAGTAAAACGCAGCCTTAGCCGCCTTGGGGTTTAGGGTTTGTATAGTGTCGAATTGTTGTTCCTAATGTGTGAAAATAGCCTTGTATTTATAAGCAACAAAGTCGGTTCCTCTAAGTCGGTTTCATGGACGAGCGTTCGCCTCGTGGACGAGCGTTTACTTTCTTGAACTCTCTTGAGGCGCTCGTCCAAAGAGGCGTTCAAACTCTCGATCTCTTTTGACATCTTGGGCGCTGCTTCGACATTTCAGACGCCCGCTTGACCTGGGCCGGAGTATAGGCGCTGTTCAACATGACTTGAATGCGATTTTTGCATGTTTATCTCTTTTTCTTCTCTCCACTTGATCATTATCTCTTCCTTAAATCTTTATAGCTCGAAATTTATCTCTTTTGATCATCATTTGAGCATAATAAACATACCTATAACACATGGAAAACATCGCAAACTGTAATAATATTCAAATAATCATATTTTAACCATGAAATCACATAAATATATCGATATTGCGATTAAGTCTTTAAAAACATCGTTTGCTCAATATTTTAATATAAAGACCAATTATTATGCAAATTATACAATATATAGGGAAAAACATCGTAAAATATATCCTTATAAACCACATAATTTCACCCTTAACAGGCATAAATTTCAATTTCACTCCAAGAGATGTGTGTTCCTAGGAACTAGTTCATCCCACAAGGGTTATCTTTGTCTAAAACCTAATGGTAGGTTCTATGTGTCAAGAGATGTCATTTTTAATGAAAGTGAGTTCCCTTATAAAACACTTCAGTCCTCCCACTCTTCTCCATCCTCTACCACATCCATCAATCCCTTACCAAGCCCTGTCATTCCAGAGAGCACTGCACCTTCTGCAAACCACCAAGGGGATCAATTTGACAGGGGGGTCCTGTTATCAGTTCACTGGAAAGTCATAATGATCACAGCCAAATTGCTCCTAGAAGTCCTTCAACTCCATAAAGTGTCTTGCCACAACAAGAAACACCATTGACCTCACCAAATTTCTCTCAGTCTGATGCCTCATCATCATCAAACGTTCACTCTTCTTTAACCAGTGATGCATCTACTACTTCTGTCACTACAAATACCAATCAACACCCCATGCAGACAAAAAGTAAGTGTGAATCAAAAAGCCAAAAACCTTCTCTTATATGGCCACAAAAGACTCCACTCAGTGTCACTTTGAGCCTAATACAGTGTCTGAAGCTAAGGCATTACCACAGTGGTACCAGGCCATGAAGGAAGAATACAGTGCCTTGATGAGGAATCATACATGGGACTTAGTTCCTGCAGCACCTGGACAACATATCATTGGTAACAAATGGATATTCAAACTTTAATTAAATCCAGATGGGTCTATACTTAAGCACAAGGCAAGACTTGTTGCAAAGGGATTCCTCCAAACTCCAGGACTTGATTATGAAGAGACCTTCAGTCCTGTTGTGAAAGCCTCAACAATCAGAGTTGTTCTTGCTGCTGCTGTCTATACTTAAGCACAAGGCAAGACTTGTTGCAAAGGGATTCCTTCAAACTCCAGGACTTGATTATGAAGAGACCTTCAGTCCTGTTGTGAAAGCCTCAACAATCAGAGTTGTTCTTGCTGCTGCTATCACTTTGAATTGGCCAATCCATCAGATAGACATTAATAATCCTTTTTGAATGGAACCTTGTATGAAGATGTCTACATGCCTCAACCTGAAGGATTTGATGTGCAACATCCTTCTCATGTGTGCCATTTGAGGAAGGCCCTGTATGGTCTCAAACAAGCCCCTAGGGCTTGGTTGAGGAGTTAAGACACCAGCTGGTAAAATGGGGATTCAAACAGGCAAAATCAGACACTTCACTGTTTATATTCAAAACACAGAACACTTTCATGTATGTCCTTGTGTATGTTGATGACATACTCATCATTGGAGCCTCCCATGTCCTGATAAAACAGTTCATTAACTCCCTCAACTCAAGGTTTGCATTAAAAGACCTAGGACCACTAAGGCATTTCTTGGGAATTCAGGCATATAGAGATAGCACTGGCCTGTATCAAAATCAAAGTATGTATGCCTCTCAGTTAATAAACAGATTGAAGCTTGAACACCTGAAACCTGTCAATACACCAATGGCCACTGGTATAGATCTTCATGATGAACAATCTGAGTTCCTGACTAATCCTAAACAGTATAAAGGCATCTTGGGAGCACTCCAATATCTTACTTACACCAGGACAGACTTATCCTTTGGAGTAAATTAGCTCAGTCAGTTTATGCTAAGTCCTAGGATTATACACCGGAATGCTCTTAAAAGAATGCTCAGATATGTCAAGGGCACATTGCAGCATGGACTTCATTTCAAGCCTGGCCCAAACCTGCATATCACAGGGTTTAGTGATGCAGATTGAGGATGTGACACCAAAGATAGAAGATATGTTGCAGGATATTGTTTTTTTATTTGGGGCATACCTTGGTGTCTTGGAGCTCAAAGAAGCAGCCTATTGTATCCAAGTCAAGCACTGAATCAGAATATAGAGCCTTAGCAAATCTGGCTGCTGAAATACTATGGCTGAAATCTCTACTTGCTGAACTACACCTTACTGTTACCACTACTCATATGGCTTGGTGTGACAACATCAGTGCAAATCATCTAGCACACAATCATGTGTTCCATTCAAGGACTAAGCACATAGAAATCGATGTGCACTTTGTCAGAGATCAAGTCCTTCAACACAAACTGCAGGTTCAACACATACCTTCTTGTGATCAAGTAGCAGATTGCCTCACCAAACCCCTTGCCAGTATCAAGTTTCTACCCAACAGAGACAAACTCAATGTTGTTGATACTACCTTTTCGCTTTGAGGGGGATAAGGGTATTTATGTCTTTTATATTGATGATGAGGTGTCACATCTAGAGATAGATCTTATCTCCTAGTTTGTTATTCGGTTAGTTTCCTTCTCTGCAAGATTAGTGTGGTATGCTGAATATATAATGTAACCATCTTGTTCACTGAAATGCAATGAGAATCATTTCCAGATTTTACCACATTTAGTTTTCTTTCTATAGAATCATCGGTTTGAACACGAATGATTCACGAATTCACTAAATTCGAACTTGACATGTTCAATTTCTTGTTTGGAACTTTCAGTGTCCTTAACTCTCATCCTATTCTACGAAACAGAGTAATTCCAATCATAAATTAATCTCAAGAATGTTGGGAAAAAAGATCATGAATTTAGAATGTTGGCAACATCTTGTTGTCTTATTACATCGTGTTTCACATTTAACAAACATTATTGATTCTAACATTACAAATCTTTATTCCACTAATTGCAATATATTAGTATTATCTAATAGTAGGCTTTTTGTCTTGTCCCTTACACTTTTTTTTTTTGTACATAACCCATGTCATAGAATCTCCCAAAATCCATTTTCATGATATATTAACATCTACATTTTCATTCCCCCTTCAAGTAACAATGGACATATGCAATGCTATCTTCCTCTTCTTACTATTTGTCTCTTCTATCATTAATCTAACTTATGCTGCTACCTATATGCAACCCTCATGGAGGAGGAATCTCTCCATCGCCGCCTCATCTCCACCGCCTCAGGCGGCAGCTCCTTCCAAGTCCGAATCGTTCCCGTTTAAGCCTAGCATAGTTGTAATAGTTGGGGTTCTAACAATTATTTTCTTCATCACATTTATTTTGCTTCTATATGCTAAACATTGCAAAAGGGGTAGTAATAGTAGTACCTATGATTTTACTGCCTACTCATTCAGCGGTTCAAGACGATACCCTCCGGTCTTTGATCGGAAAAACTCCGGTGTTGAGAGGGTGGTGGTTGAATCGTTGCCTGTGTTTCAATTCGAATCTTTGAGGGGTCGAAAAGACGGTATGGAATGTGCTGTATGTTTGAACAAGTTTAAGGATACCGAAGATTTAAGATTGTTGCCCAAGTGTATGCACGGTTTTCATGTGGAGTGTGTGGATACCTGGCTTGATGCACACTCTTCGTGCCCTCTCTGCCGGAATCGGATCAACTCCGGTGAGTTTCCGGTGGTGGAGGAATATAGATGCCTCCAACATGCTGATAACACTCCGGCGATATTTCCAGTGCATAACTCTTCCGGTGAGGTGGTTGGCGGCGTTTCAAGAGTTAAAGGAAGGCATTCTTTTGCTGGCAGATCACCGGAAGTGATTCTAGAGACAGCAAGAACAGATACAACACAGTTGCTTGAGGGTAGAAGATCCTTGGATAGCTGGATTTTCAGGAAGACAACGGAAAATGCAGTATAGACGGAATCACAAAAAGTGTTAGTATAGTCGGAATCCGATAGCTTCATACGAGATGCAAGATTTGCTAAATTTTGAAAGAAATGGAAATGTTGGATAAAACTTTAAAGCTTGCTTAGGAGTTCGGATCCTCTACAGTGCACAACACCGCGTGATGATTGTGGAGGATCAACACAATGTCATTTTGCCTTTTTTTTCTTTGTAATTTTAATTACAAAACGACATCGTTATATAACCTCCACAGCCACAACACGGTGTTGTGCATTGCAACGGATCCGTGCTTCTTACTTAGATATCTGAGTTTCTCACAGTGGCAACATTTACAAATTATAACCAAGAAAAAAAAGGGGTTCGAAACTATTTGTAATGTGGTGAATTTTCATCCATAAAAGTGCAGAAAAATGCAGCAAAATGTCTGTAAACGTGGAAAGAACAGAACATGTTCACAAGAAAACAGGGCAAAACCTGGAATAGCAAAGACAATGTAAAAATAATTTCCTTAAAAAAAAGGGAAACAAAGCCAAGCTTTTATAAAAAAGAAAACTGTTATATTGTTCTTACTTCCTACCTAGCTCTATAAGCCCCCAAAAATGAAACAAACTAGGCACACAATCCTCAAGATGATGATCTTACAAGACAATAAATACAAGCTAAAAATTGGATTTTGCTATAATAAGAAAAAAGGCACCCCACCAAATCTATCCCGGTGGTACCACAGTGACAATTGACTTTTTCACAGTCGATTCTAGAGTTTAGAATCAACTTTCACCCAATCTATTGTTTTCGGGTTCTATTAAAGACGCCTTAAATATAAACTACCACTAAAATTGCAAGGACATCATAACTTGGTAGTTGAATAAATTATGGGAGAGAAAGAAAAAACACCCGGGTTAGTAAAGTCTTGATTTTTTTATCAGTCTGCACAAAAACCTTGGTTTTTTCCAAATGCTAAACATGCTCTTCGTCATTCCCATTTTCTTTGTTTAGCTTGGATTTTGACAAAGTTGTTGGTTGTCTTGAAGAAGAAGAAGAGGTAATGGGTAATTGTTGTTGAGAACGCAAGTTTAGGTACGTGTAGTACGACATACCCCCAATGGCTACTAGTGCACCTAAAAGGCTAGTAGCCCCTGGGTTTGAACCAAACATAAGAAAACCTCCAAGAAGAAGTACACATGTTTTGAATTGTCCAAGAACTGCATGTGTTGTTGCAGAAGTAGCCCTGCAATCACATAATGGCATGAGAGTTTAAAGTAAGGAACTTTGAAGCTAAGATAGAAAGAAACAAAACCTACTTACCCGAGGGCTAAGGCACCGGACCACTGAAGTAAGAATCCAAGAATAGCTGAGCCAGCAATAATTGAAGAATTGTAAAGGCTCCAATTAAAGGAAAGGACACCAGGAGGATCAAGCATTGGCATCATTGTCACTAGAAAGAACAACGTAATGGGAGTCGTTTTCCACATTAGCCTGCAGATTTACTTCCAATTCAGAGAATAATTATGCAAGAATTTTCCTTATAAGAATCTACCGGAAGAGATACATGTATAAAGGAACTGAAAAGATGTGTAATTATAATATATGAAGAGCCTGAGGCATACGCTAGAGCAGTCCAGTTCTCCTGCTGTTGAAGATTTGACCACAGTATCTTATTAACTGCACTCGGTACTATCCATGCTATAGCTATACAAGCCCCGAAAAAGTGAAATTGCAGATCCGTTACAGTAGCAACAGCAACACCAGCAGAAACTACTGAAAGAGCAATGACCTGAACATTTTCAACTATATACGTTACAGGTTTAGCAGCAAAAAAACACACAAATAAGTTTCTTCACACTAAAAAACGCAACACAGACAGAGCTTCAGCTTAGTGTATTGTAGGTACCTTCAAGAAAGAAATCTTCTTCTGAAATAAAATGAATTCAGCCAAAACAATAGCAGGTGTCACTGCTATCTTTGCCATCTGATAGAATCCAACACTGAAAGTACACGTTTAAAAAAATACTTCAAATGATCATAAGTGAAGATACGTACTTAAGAATCAAAACGAGTAATGCAGTGACTGACCTATTATACTTCAAGCTCACATTGGCAAGGCCGGTAGAAAGGGACATGACTATACCAAGAGAAATCAATGTAGAATATCTAGTTGACTTTGTGGGAGATGACAAAGGAAGAATGGATAGAACATGCAGAATTCCCATAATTAAATAACTACATATGTAGTGAATAAAACTCAGAAAAATCGGATAATTGAATCCAACTTTGACAAGTACCTGCATAAAGTCAGTAGAAATCGGTCCATGATCAAAATGTAAGAAACTTAAAGAACAACAATTCAGTAGAGATGAACTAGAAAAAGGTACTGTCACTGACCAATTTGTTCATCAAAATAATACTGACAGAAACCACAAAATTGAATATCAAAGCAGCAGTTGGACCAAATAAGGGCTGCTGTTGACGCTTAGCTCCTCCTAATGGCGTAGCTTGCTAAATAAGGAACCCATTACTTCCTCGAGGCTTTTCCTGTTTGAATGATCAATGTTTTCATTTGAAATAAAAGAGAGTGAAAAACAACACATTACATGAATTTGAAGAAGCTCTTATTGCCAAAATACCATGCTGATGAAAGCTTCAATACATGAACGGCACATATGAATATCAAAATGAACGATAAAACAACTTTACCATTTTTTTTCCTAAGAAAATTGTTAAACACATTGTTAAAATGGATTCTAATCACCAAAAAGCTACATTTATTGACTCACTAATCTATCCAATTAGCCCTAACTTAGAATTAGTGGCAATGGCAAGTCAAAAGGAATGAACAAAAAGCAACAAAATTTACTATCAAATTGTCATAACATGAGACAAACAGCATGTTTCCAACTTGTTTTACCATTGAAGAACCTTAATAACGTCAAAAGGGAAATGAGAAGCTATCGAGAAACTGATAACGGATAACCAAACACATATGCAGAACTACATTTAAATTATTACATCCAACCACCGTTCCCAAGAGTTTATAGATGCTCCGATTGAACCGTCAATTTTAAGTAGGAATGTGTACTTTAACATAAGTGATCAATATGTGTGCTTTCAGTACAGTATTCAAAAGCAGGAGCCCCACCTACACGTATGCGCTCCACAGGAAACTTTGCCCTTGTGTTCTTCATTAATGTGAGGCAAACTGGGGCACCGCTGAAAATAACTTAATGCTACTGCTCAATTGATACAGACATTGAAGAGGGTCGACAAATAGGGAAGAGGAGAAAAACGGGGGGAATAAACAGAGGAGGAAAGAAAAAAGGGAAAGAATTTTGTAAAAGGTTTTAAAATTGGAGAAAACGGCAGAAAAAAAATGAATTTTTATTCAAAATCATCCATTCCAATTGGAAAAATACTAGACCATTATACATAAACTAATCTCAGCAATAAAGAAAGAAAAAATCAACTAAAACAGCAACAAAAAAAAAAAAAAAACTTTCTTTCACAACAAAAAAACAAAAAAAAACTTTTGGAAAATAAAACTGCAATATTCATCTTAATCTGTATTTTTCAAACCAAGTAACAATTAATAACGATATAAATCAAAATAGAGACACTCGCACTTCAAAAGCAGAGGATCCGGACACCACTTCAATGGTAGAACTTCTTAACAATTCTTTCGACAGGGCTGCTTATTATTCAAGCTTTTAGAAAATTAATCAAATTAATGCAGCGTTAACATACAATCATCCCGAATTGCAACCACCTGCTCCAAAAAATGCAGAGAATTGAAAAGTTCAACAATTTACTATTTAGGGCAATAGGATCCTTCCTTTATTTTGAAGTTTATATGCACGTGATTCAGAAAGGACCAGATGCTCGATTCAAAGAAGAACATAAAAAAAAAAAATGGGGAAACTGCAACTATTTTGAGTAAATCGCCGGTTAACAAAAAAAAATGAAGCTAAAAAGAGAAAATGAGCTATCTTTGCAGAACAGGAAGTACCTCTTTCACCAGCATCACTATCCTTGCGCTTGAGAATTTTTCTAACATCTTTATGCAATAAAAATCTCAACATTTTCTTCTCCGGCAGAAAACACTCAACGGAAATGAGAGCTTATCTCAGCATTCTTTGTAGAAATTCCGGATATACAAGACAGAAACAGAGAAGGGAATTTATCTTTTAGGCGCTTTGAACAGATGCTGTGGGGATTTTTGAAGAACTCGAACTCCAACTCGAAGACAAAGAAATGGCGTATACTTTTATGTTGTGTATATATATATATTAGTCTTAGAGTACAAGTGTGGTTTAGGCGCAGCACCAGTCCAGTTTGGTGGGATGCAGGAGCATTTCCAAGAATAAATATCATAAAATTAAAATATTACAAAGTAACCTGACATAAAGTTTATATACAACACAATACTGGTTTATTACATCCAAATCAACATTTTAAAAATCGATTTTTAATCGATCATTGAATGAGTCGAAGGTGATATAGACATTCACAAACACGATACTTGAATTGATAATCGACTTTTAAAAAACGATTCAGGACATAATGCAAGTAAAGTAAAGACTCTAAGTTGTTTAAATTCACCGACAAATTAAAAGTAACATTGTTTTATCGTGGATAAAATACTTACATAATGATTTTTAATAAGTTTTTCTTATTTCTTATATAATTGATGTGTTTGAGTTGTATTTTTATTGTTGAACAACCTCTTCAAGCCTCGGACATCGGACAGCCACAAAAATAACTTTTGTGAAACCTGTCTAACGACGACCAACAAAAAATATTGTTTTGGTGGCCATGACCGAACGACCTCTTGAAGAATGCCCTTTGTAAAGCCTCAAACAGTCATTTTGGTGGCCATGACCGAGTCCACAATTGGCTAAGAGATGCCATGGATGCGTTATATTTGTAACATCCCGACTTTTCAAAAAATGACAAAAGAGTCTCTTTAACAAAAATTGATTTTTGTTTTATTTAATTAAATGATTTAAAGTATGTATATATATAAATATTCGAAATATATATATTTAAAAGGGTTTAATGGGATTAATTGGTAATTAGAAGGATTGATGAGGACTTAAGTGGTAATAACTCCTTAGGGAGTTATTTTCTACAAGTAAACCTCCCACTTAATTGAGGGAGTTATCAGAATGTGTTTAACAAGAACGTTCAAACTCCTCTGAAGAAAAATAGAAAAGGAAAAGCAAAGAAGATTTCTTCCAATTTCTCTCTGGTTCTTGGTCGGTTTTCAGAATCGTTTGAAGATTCAGAATCAGCGGGAAGAGAGGATCGTTTTGGTAGTAAGGTTTCAGAGTTTCGTAAAGGTATGGTTTTGGCTCTAAATCTAAAATCTTGAAGATTAGATCTTGTTTTGGTGTTCTAGTTGATCAATTAGTAGTTTAGATTGTTTAGAAACCTTTTATCACAATTAATTTAGGTTTAATTGTTGATCAATTAGGTTTTAGTTGAAGTTTGCTGAAGAGTGCTGCAGTCCTTCTTGGTGTTGCTTGGTTTTGCTTGCTTTTAAGGTAAGAGGCTCTTCCTAATGTTTAATTAAGGTTTTATGGTGTTAAGGTTATGTTTTGGATATGATTTATGGTTAGAAATCATACTAGTTGTTGTTTTTGTAATACTGAGGTTTTATAGCGTGTTTATAACTTTGTTTTGATGCTATTTGGATGTATATTTTGGTGTTAGACTTGGTTGGTTTGAGTAGAAATCGATAAAGTCTGTAAAACCGCATGTAGTGCGATTTTGCCCAGATTTTAGCGCACCCCCAACCACTTTTGGCGCCCACGACTGTTCGGGGAGTTCGTGAACTCTCTTGTTGGCGCCCTCAAACTGAACAGAGAGTTTAGAGGGTCTTTGATGCATTTTAGCGCCGCAGTGAGTGTTGCCCCACAACACTTTGTCTAATTGTTGTTTTGAGTGCTTTAAGCTACGAGATGGGTTTTAAATGTTATCTCTTGATCTAATAACACTAAATGAATATGAACAAGCCTTGATTAAGCTTCTGGTGCGTTTAGTTCCGGCACCGAATGTACTCTTCAAGGGAGTTGAAGTTCGGGACCATCAGAAGAGTATGATTGGCTTGTACTTTGGTGAATTAGTATTCATCAATGTCTGTATGTGCTGGCCTTGTCAGGTAATGCAGTGGTCAGGAAGAGGGTAGTAGAAGTGAGGGAGCTTTCTTGAAAATACTTAGGTGGCTAGTTAACAATTAATAACAAACGTACGAGTGTAGTTAAAAGACTAAACATCGTAACACTCATGGTAAGGCACTTGGCTATATCGCGATGTGTGGGCGGTCGGATAAAGTGAATAACTCTGCGGCCTTTAAGCGGCTAAATGGTAGGGGACTTCGCGAGCGTATAATATCGGTCTTAACCGTGGCTATCGGTGTGATCCATCGATAGGTTGCAAACGATACCTCGTGGTGGGTAGCACCGTGCGTTGTCTTGCTTGAGTCTTTGATGTAACAAAGATAAGTTAAAATTAGAAGCGATTAGTCATGACATGTTGATAAGCGTAAAGTGAACCGCAGAGTTGTGTCGGTCACACAAAGATAACTTAATAATAATATTATGAACATTTCGTTGTAAGACTTAATTATACATTAAACCTTCTTCATCTTGCTAAGTACTTTATACGTCACCGATTGCATATGTTATTTTGTGTCTTTTGGGGGTGAGAAGGCGAACATGTTTGATAGCGTTGATGCCATAATGATGCTTTCTTTTACCTTTCTATTAAATGTTGTCTTAGATTATGTTGTCTTTTTTATTTCAGTTTGGAAGACAAGTGTTGTATATATTCTTTTGGAACATCAAATATCATTGTAAAAAACTTTTATATCGTTGTTGTAAATTTTTCCTTTCCACCCCAGTCGATTTGTATTCATTCTTAGTGACATTTATGATTTTATCCAGAGTCTTTTGAGGCTTTAATTCTTTAATTTTGATCTGACGACGTAGAGGCGGCGTATAATATTAGATTTATTTAATGTTATACGCGTCGAGCGCTCTATTCGAATAAAGAACCGGTGTCCAGGAGGCGCGGCGTTCTGATATTCTTAATGCATCATTTTCACACGTCAACAACTTGAGTTATATCTTTGCCACTATTTTTCTTTAATCATGAAGTGCAAACATTTTGTGATGAAAACAAAGTTGAATCGGGAGTTATAGATTAGAAACTTAGACAATAATACTAGATTTGTATTATTAAAGTGAAATGATAGATTCAATGTACTAAGTTTACTCAATATATGTGAACTATTTATAACTATAAATATAGTTTATGTAAATCTAAATCGTATCAACATTAATGATTACATATATATATATATATATAAATATAAAAGTATGTACAAAGATGTGTGGCATTGGAAACTAAGAAGAGGGACCGGAGATGTGAAGGCTTTAAGACGCATTCTTTGCCCACAAATTTCTCAATGTATTTCTTTGGCTTTCACATTATTAAACACAAATTGTCTCCCCACCCCATCAATCATGCCTCTCATTTTTTTGCATTATTTATATGTGACTTAATAAATAAAGTAGTAACAAAGAGTGTGAATTACAAAAGATCTAAACAGGAGTTTGTTTCACACGCTTCTTCTTTTTTCTATAAAATTATGTTATTGGGGAATATAATGTTGTTGTGGCTTAGTAGCTTGTGTGACACATGTAATAATAAACATATGCTCCATTGGTTTGAAATAATTAAAAGGCATGATGAAAATTTATTTCAAAATAATTCAGACAGTTAAATTTTCAATGAATTATTTATTATGTTTTTCCTACCTCTATTATTATTTATTAAGGACTGAAAGAATAAATACAATATTGTATTAATTATATATCAAAGGTTATTTAGTCACTTTGACATTCGAATTAAAGTACTAGCTCACATTCTTAATATGTGTGATTTTAACAACTGTATCACATCATTAATATACGTGTTTTTAGCGTAGTATGAATATTTTGAAAGGGAGGGAGTAGCATAGTAGTAACATTTTATTATTCCTAAAAAAACAAAAACATGTGCATGTTCTGAGAATTAATTTCAACGGCAAGTCCATTGTCAAAATCAAGTCCAACTTTTGACATGGGATGATATTTACTCGGTTGTCACGGACTAAGATGTCGACAAATCAAACATTGGATAGGACCATGATTTACGGATCTATCTGTTTTTTTTTCTTGTTTTTTTAGTTTTTAAGGATGTCGGTAGTGTTTTGATTCGGCCAAACCGATAAACCAGAGGACATGAAATCGTGATTTATCCTTTCAAAAAAATAAAACGTTATTTATGGGTCAATCTGGATTATGTTTTTTTTTTTTTAATCGAATTGCCAAATTCAAAAATAAATAAATAAATAAATCGAATTGTCAGAATCCTTTTTTTGGTTGAGAAAATTGGCAGAATTTTTTTTTTTTTAGAACTGATGCCAGAATCTTTTAATTCTACTACTAGTGGAAGTGAAGCGCTGTCTGCGAGGCAGCGGCGATGCGTAATTAAGTTTCTGCGGCGATAATCTTAAGATAGATATCAAATTGAAAAAGTGGATCGCGTAAACTCCTGTTAACTCCCTTCTTCATGTTTTCTGTTGATCTCCTCAGCACCTATTTCAAACAGATGCATACATGCATACATACAAGAATTGGTCATACAATTACAGTTGTCCAACCAAATCCCTTCTGGATAGATCATTTTCATCGAATGAATCATAAACCTTCAAGATAAAGATATTGTTGGTAAACTAATCGATTGTGAAACTTCTTTACTAACATCTTCTGTGACAAGAGAGAGTAAAGTTGGTAAAATGAAACTTGTGCTCATATGAAGTCTACCCTTTAGCCTGGTTTTCGGTCCCCGTCTATCCGGGTAAAGGGCTCCTTTGACACCAAGGGAAAAATTAGATGGCTGAACCATATCATCTAATCCTTCAAGCTTCCATCTAATCTTCACCAATCAAAAAAATGGCAAAACATATATATCACACAATTCAGAGAGCCACACATGAAATCGTTGTGAACAAAAAATACACTTCCATTAATGCACTAAAGTGATATATAGCGAAAACATGAACTAACACACAACAATACCCTGTTGGTATAACCTACTAATGTCACAGAACAATAGCACAACCATTAAGCATCAAGAAGCAATATCTTAATGAGGACCTTCTCAGCATCTGAAATAGCCAGAAAAGCCAACAACAAAGCACCAAAAGTCTAAGAGAGCATATAGCACCAAAATCCTAAGAGAGCATATAGCCCAAACAAGCATGAGTTAGCGGTAGTAGTACACAAAACAATAGGGAAACAGAGGCTTGTATGTAAAACCAAGCAAGAAAAACAACACTAATTCCCACGAATCGGGGTGCCTAGTTGTGTGCAAAAACAAACAACAAGAAGAACACAAAGAAAGCGAGAAATTACTTTTCTCAGGGGTTTGGAAATAGTTTTTATAAAAAAAAAAACGCACACGACCAGAAAAATGATCAAGAGTGCTAACAAAATCCTTCCTTGTCAAACCCAAACACCCAGAAAAATAATCAAGAGTGCTGACAAAAGCCTTCCTTGTCAAACCCAAACACCCATGGTAAAACAGAAAATTGCGTTTTAAAATAAGGACCAACATCTTAGCCACTCATATCAATTATGGAATGGAGGAAAGGGAAGAAACACAGTAAACATCCACATGAACAACCAACAACTAACATGTGTAATGACTTACACATAGCCTTTACGGTCTGAAATCAAGTGTGGCCAACGAATAAGTAAAAACACATGCAAATCATGCAAGATCTCAATCTGATGGACAACAAACTATCATTAAAGCAAGTAACCTTAAAAAGAACATACGGCTAACAAAAGTGAGCCCAACCCTCACCTCCAACCCCAAAAATCCAGGTGTTCAATTAATTTTTTTTAATAAGTTGTGCAAACAAGTGCAACCTACAGTGTGCAACCGTTCATGGGATGATTTGAGCATCTTTGTCTCTCAAAGATAGAAGAGAAAAATCTAAGAATACTCTTTCATCAAATTGAACAACATAATCCAACTGAAGTAATGTTTAAAAACCAGATTGTCGGAAAGAAATTAATCAATATGGCACCTAGCCCAGAACCTCAAACCTTGCGAACAAGTGCACCCAACAGTAACTTCCCCATCATAGTCGAAGTCCTAGTATACCTTTATCACAAGAAGCTAAGAAATTGCTCATTGAAAAACAGTTTTCTTTTTTTAAGCTAGAAATTTCAATACCAGTGCTGGCAACTCCATTTATAAGAGCAATTAACTCAGCAGCTTACTAATCCAATCGTCGAGAAAGGAGAGCCACCGAGTATGTGAGACTTATGGCCACTTATAACACGTGCACAAGCAGTGATAACAAGTTGGCATTTTATATGAGTGGTGATGATAGTCAACCCTCTATGCATTTCACACCTTTTCACATCATTTTATAGCATTCCGAGTTGCATTTCTATCATTTAGATGCTATTTCATGCTATTTTATCACTCACGGTTCCACATCGCATATATTACAAAATCTCATTTTATCGTAAAATGTGGACATTTTATAACACACACGGGGTATGCGGTACCTATGGGAATTACGGTTGTATTTGGTGTTGAGCCTTTCCAGTCTTAGATGATAAAGAAGATGTACACCGACTAAGTGTCTCGGTTTGGTGATGAATGGATTGAGAGAAATGGAGCTAGATGTGATTTTTGAAGAAAATCGGGACAAGAGCATGCTTGCCTCGACCAAAACACGCTGAGTCATCATTTGGGAAGAAAAATGGAGCGATCGGCCTGAAGCCCACGCTTGCCTCGATCAAGCGCCGCGTTTGAGGCCCCAGGTCAAATAATCCAACTCTCATTGCGGACAAGAGCATGCTTGCTCATGACAAGCGCACTCTGAGGTGCATTTGAGATTTCCACTATTCCGACCAAGAGTATGCTTGCCTCAGTCAAGCGCACGCTTGAGCTCCTTGTAAATCCAACAGAATGTTACCTAATATGCAGGTGCACGCTTGCCTCAGAGAAGCGCACTCTTATGCACCCAAAATTCTGCACTATAAAATCAAATTTTCAGCCAAGAGAGAGAGATACACCATACTTTCTAGATTAGAATTAGATTAGAAAAAACCCCAAAAACTCTTTTCTTCACTTTTCTTCATTCCTTAGCTTAAAAAAGTAGAATCTTAGGTTTTTAAACTCCAAATCAGTGTGTAATTAAGCTTGGGCTTTCTTAAAAATGGTGAATTCATCATTCCTCGGTGAATCTCCATGGGATTTGAGCTAAGTTCATAGTTCTTACTTGATTGAGGTATAATTTGAATTTACTTTTAATTTTCTATTTCATGGCTTGCTTTAGTTTAATCTCATCTTTTCTTTGTGTTTTTGTTGAAATCATGAGTAGCTAAGTTCCTTGTAGCTTGGGTGATGAGAAAATGAGCTAGAAATCTTGTAATTGCTTGGATTCAAGTTGGGTTGTCTTGTATGTTCTTAATTGGTTCAAGTTATGGTGATTGATCTTTATGGGTGTGATTAATTCATCACTAATTGCATAATCTAAGTGTTAATTCGAGGCTGTCGTAAGAATTGACATGGAACTAGTCACCATGAACACATAGTAAAATCATCTAGAGATAGAATTGATTTCTAGTTTGTGTGTTGCCTAATCTTGAATAGGAAATTCATAGTCCTTTAATGCATAACTATTCATCCTAATCTAGTCTGGCCGATAGGTTTGGTGTTTGGTTATAGTTCGTTGATGCGAGAGATCGATTCACGTTAATATAGTGAATTACACCTTGAATGTGTTGAGAATTCGTTAGTGAAGCTTGATTCCGAGTAGTTACGAGAGTTCATATCTAGTTCTTTGGAACATCACCCGAGCCACCTCGTTTTATATCATTTCCCCTTCGTTCGAGTCATTGTAGTTTTAGTTAATCGCACTTTTAGTTACTTTTCATTAGTTGTTTAAGTAGTTGGTTCACACTTTCTTCTTGATTAATGGATACACCTAGACTAATTGTTTGGGCCGCTTTGGTATTTAACTAGATTTCTCCTGTGGATCGACCTTGCTCACCGATCTGAGACTACGATCGACCCGAGTACTCTGCCGGTTAGAGTGGAAACCTAGTGAGGCCGATCAAGTTTCTTTAAGATTAGTAGCACAGACCATGAGCACAATTTAAACATTTAATGATTTAATGAAAATGAGTGAGGAATTTAAAGCTTACTCTTTGTATTTGCGATTAATTCTTCCGAGGGAAAAGAATTTCTTTCTCTACAAAAGTGTGGAAGTAGTTGGCATGAGATTTGTATTATAAAGGCAAGGCAAGAGAAGAATCAGACAAATAAATCATTAGTAGACATAATGTGTAAGAGATGTAACCTCTTGATAATCCATCAGATAAAAGCCAGCTTAAATCCAGCCAGACCCCACGCCGCCATCAATCAACTTTACCACACCAAATCGAGGAGTTACTACCATATCACCCATTGTCCACCGGATAAACCAACAAGGCAGTTGAATGAACATGTATGTTATTGTAATGTAGAGTACCATTTTTTCTGATTGAAAATCTACTAAAAAAGCGTGAGACGGATGCTGACCTGAAGATTTGAGGCTCTCTCTTTCCAATCGACACCATCCACGCACACAATAACAATAACCTATCTTGAAAAAACGTTTTCCTGTCCAAATCCTTCTCCTCTCCATCTAAATCGCACAGCTGTGATCTTGTGAATAATGGTTTGACGGAAACAGCGGGAGGAAGCTTTGAGATACGGGCGGAAAAAATTGGGAACAGGTTTTGCAAATAAAAAAAATAAGAAACATTAATGCAACAAGGAAAAGAAAGCTAGAAACAAAAAAGAATACACGTGTCAGGCAAAGAAGTGGTCGACGTGGCCACCTGAGAAGTAAACTCCTTAGCACTTATTATATATAAGATAATTGCACCTCCTGAGCTGCTCTCCATGTTGGAGTCTCCAACTAAAAATTTCCCCACAAAATGGCCTCCAAATAAGTTTAAAAAAGGTGTTGGTGTTGTATCTTTGAATTGGGAAATACTTGTGTGGTGTCTTTACACGGTATAGAGACATCGTGTGACACTGTGCCGACCACACAGTTTTATTCTGCATTTAAACTGTGTGGTTCTGATCCGGCCTATTTCATCCAAACATTTGTAACCTTTATAAGAGGCACTCAGGCCTAAATTAACACATCTTTTAGTATGAAACTGGAATTTATGACTGTGGTAGGGTCTGAGGTTGGGATAGACTGCACATCCAAAGGTTTTAAAGGTCTTATAAGTATGTATGGTGTGGAAAATACACTCCACTGGGGACTTATGATTTAACAGGGGTGTAGGTAGGTATTGTCGATGTCTGAGATGTTTGAAAACTATGCCACCAATATCTTAGGGGCATATGGGCCTGTGCTAGCAAGGTCAATCCAGTTTCAACTATGTGCCCGTGTTTTCTTTCTGCTCTCCCATGTTGAGCATGATCATGAAGAGAATGCCCTCAGTATCCAAGTACTGTTGAAAGGGTCTATACTCACCTCCCCAATCAGATTGAACACACTTGATTTTACCAGAGAACTGAGTTTTAACTAGGGCCTTAAATTTTTGAAAGGAATCAAAGGTTTCAGCTTTAGACTTAAGGGGGTATATCCATGTGTATCTAGTGTGATCATCTATAAAATGCACATAATAAGTATATCCTTCTACTTAACTTAGGCGGCAGTCCCATAAATCGATGTGAATCAAATCAAATTTAGCAGCAACATGAGAAGCAGAGACAGGATGAAATAACTTGTGACTCTTTCCAAATTGACAAGGTTCACAAAAAGATAGAGTACCAGGAGTTTTAACATTACAAAGTTTCAAAATAAGATTAAATGTTTGGCTGGATGGATGTCCAAACCTCCTGTGCCAGACATCAGGATTTTTGTCTATATTATTACAACTCACAGAACTGTCTGAAACATGAAAGCAAGAAGACGGTTTGTGGAAGTGAAGAGAGGTCTGATTGATCTCAGTGAGGGGTTGAATTATTTTGTACAGACCATCCAGCAGCGCTGACCCTTGAGAAGCATTGTCCTTGTAGTTTTTTCCTTCACAAAACAACACAAACCATCAAAGTTAACAGTGACAGAAGTATCTGTGATAAGTTTTGAAATGCTCACAAGATTTTTGGTGATTTGTGATACATGAAGCACATATTTCAAGTAAAGAGGCCGGTGTGGTGTGTGCAAGACAGTGTGACCAATGTGTGCTATAGCTAATGATTCACCATTTCCAACTATTAAAGTATCAGTACCATTGTAGCTATTGTTCAGAGACAGGTTGCTCAAATATGAAGTAACATGATTCGTAGCTCCACTATCCATGTACCAGGAGTTGTATGCAACAGTGTTTGGAGTGGCAACAAAAGCTGAAATTTGTTTAGGACTTCCTGTAGAAGGTTGGAAATCATGTTCAAACCTGTGCCAACATTCTATCACCGTGTGTCCATTCTTTCCACACAATTGGCATGTCATTTTAGGGCCAATTCTACCACCACCAGATCTTCCACCTCTATTTCTACCACCTCTGGATCCCCTTCTGCCTCTAAAATTTCCTTGTCCACTATTAGCAGCAGTCTAGGTCCAGTTCTTTGTCCAGAGTAAGTAGCAATGTGTGCAGCAGGACTTGACTGACTGCCTACATCCTGACCTGAGACATTCATAGCAGGATTAAACCTTGCCAACAGCCTTTCATGGGTGAGAAGTTGAGATTGAACTTCTAGCCAAGAAAGAGAACCAACTCTAGAGGTAATATTAACTATCACATCTTCATAATCTTTATCCAGGCCTCCTAAAGTAGCAAGAATAAGTTCGACATGGATATAGGATAACCAAAGCAGCCTAAACCAAACCATCAACATATGATTTCATCCGAGCTAAGTAGTCACTCATTGATTTAGAGCCTTTTTCAGACCTAGTTAAGGCATTTTTGAACTCCAACATTCAAGCTTCAGACTGATTATTAAACAGAGTCTCAAGAGTTGACCAAACTTCATGAGATGTATTACATCCCATTACCTCAATCGAGATCTGTTCAGTCATAGAACTAAGAAGCCAACCCAGAAGTAGTTGATCGGTAGTCTTCCATTTGTCAGCAGCCAAGCTAGGAACTTTTCCAAACAAACTAGACTCTAGGGGTCTAGGTCTGGTTCCTAGAAGCATATCTTCTAGTTTGTGACCTCTCACAATAGGAAGAACCATATATTTCCAAAGAATGTAGTTGTCACGGGTCAATTTATGACTGTTGGAAGTAGCGCCCGAAAGACAAATTATGTAATTGTTTTTAGAATTAATAAATGACAGATTTATTCTCATCTTATTATTTGCTTCGTGCTTATAAGTAATACACTACTGAAAACCCCAAGTCGTATCATATGTAGCCATATAACTTAGTGTGTGTCACACATGAGGATTAAGTTTATGGTGATACACTTGAAATGTTAGTCCGTGGTGAACTTAATCATAGTATGAGGTCTATTGATTAAACCACCATTAATGCGCCCATAACACTTTAAGGTGTGACCGTCCTATCCAGACCGTCGACATTGGTTGTCTAAGTGGGGCATTTATATATGATGAGAGTCGTATAGGACTGGACCGATTTAATCTGAGTTTCTCATATAATTCCGTGATTGAGAAATCTTATTAAATCACAAGATGATCATATATGGATTAACCTTAATCCTGAAGTGATTGCATACTCCTACTGGTTTCAGGATAGGGGTTGATGTGCTCGTTAAGGATCGTTAAGAGGCGCGGTCCGAATCACTTTCACGTTGGCACTGTTCTGGAATGGGTGAGAAGTGTGTGTCTCACAGATATGGAATCCATTCATTTCTGCGGGAAGTAGAAAGACAATCCCCTTATTTGTTGATCCTAGAAACTGATCGATCCATGGAGTTCGTATTGGTTATGAACTAATTGATAACTACTGGGTTAATGGTAAATAAGGATAAGATGTATTGAAGAAGGTTCACGAAAATAATCCTGCTTCGTTACGGATAGTCTATGGAGGGTTAGTTTATATGTAATGATTATATCAATGGACACTTATCGACTCGACTCGACGTTTTGAGAATAAGTTATATCTATAATCGATAAAGTTCAGTTTCGGATTTATGGTGGCGCAATTCCGAAATTATT
This sequence comes from Gentiana macrophylla, assembly GCA_026214975.1. Classification (NCBI taxonomy): domain Eukaryota; kingdom Viridiplantae; phylum Streptophyta; class Magnoliopsida; order Gentianales; family Gentianaceae; genus Gentiana; species Gentiana macrophylla. The sequence goes on along the minus strand of CM047805.1, from coordinate 177,817,517 downwards.
AAATTGAGTAGAAATATTCTGTTCGATGAATATTTTATTCAATTTATTGTAGCTACTGGTTATAGGTCCATGGTCCCCGGGTTGGCTCCTAACACGCGAGTGTTTTCTCGTTTTATGGAACCTCGAGAATAAATTAAATAGTTAATTACATTTAATGGATATGCAATATTATTTGTTTGGTAAATAATATGTAAAATAGAAAAGACATTATCTATTAATTTAATGATATATGTGGCGCCATTTTATGTGATTAAATTAGAAAAAGAAATTTTTCTAAATTATGTCACATGTGTAATTAATTAATTATCTATTTGTTGGATAATTAATGGAATAATAAGAGATTGATTTTTTGGGAATTATCTCTTATTTTGTAGCAAAAATATCTTTTCCTTATGAGAATATGTTTTTGTGGTATGAAAATGATAACTCTCTTGACTAGTTATTTTCCTATATAAAGAGAGTTTCTCTCAACACAATACACAATCACAATTGGCGCCACAACACAAATTAGAAGGAAGAAAAATTAGTTTCTTGCCTTAGTCATTAAGAGGAGAAAAATCTATGATTTTTCTTGTGCATATTCGAGGAGGTTCTACAGCGAGGATCTACGTCCACTAGTCGTCGCTGGGAGATACAATCCGGAAGATTGTGGCTTCTCCCTTTTTTGTCGATTCATCATCTCTCTCCGGTAAATCTACTAACCTTCTTGTAGATTAATTTATTATATGAATCATGTCGTGGTAAAATCGTAAACGAATTTAGATTCGTAGCTTCCGCTGTGCATGATCGAGTGTCTCGATCGGTGCTGTGAATCAGATCCGACGATCCAATTAGGGATCAGATCCGGATTCGGGTTTCTGTATATCCAGCAAATTTCACAGTACATGCTTGATTAAGATGACTGTGAAACGGAGTGGAATTTTGGGGAAGGGGAGTTGGAGAAAGAGACCTGGGAGTTGTCATCATTGACGGAAAAGACGGTGGCACCAGTGAGCCAGTAACCTGAGTAGATGGAGGTCCAACTGAGTGCTCCGGTGGCGGATACAGAAAACCTGGAAAGGGTAGCGACCCAAAATATGAACTCATTGGGAGCTGAGATCTGATCTGAACTGAAGAGGTTGTTGGGGCTATAGAGCTGACCGGAGTTGCTGCTGTAGATGAGGTTACCGTCACCGCTGCAGTAGCATTGGCAGTGATCGGAGGCAGCTCTATTCCTGAGCTCATGATTCCGACAACCAAGCTCTGATACCAAGTTAGATTTTGATAGTAGATACAATCTCCATTCACACACAGATGAAGAAGAAAGGATAATGTTATTACAATGATAATGATTGTTTTTTGTACATCTCAGAATATATTTGGTACACAAAACAAAGCTAACACATCAGCACTACAATATTAGTTATTGCCACTTATGCCCTTTAACTTTTCATGTTATGTTTATTATGCTTTCAAAAATCAAATTTAGCAAAAACGAGTTTTTGGTTTGTCTTCATGTATTGAAAAAACATAAACTCAAATTGAAAAAACATAAACTCAATCTTGAGTTTATGTTTTTTCAATACATGAAGTATAAAACCAAAAAGTATAATTATCAAAGATAAACTCAATCTTGAGTTTATGTTTTTTCAATACATGAAGTATAAAACCAAAAAGTATAATTATCAAAGATTGAGTTTATGTTTTTTCAATACACGAAGACAAACCAAAAATAAGAATATGTATAGGGATAAACATAAACTTAATTATCAAAGACTATCTCTATTTTAATGGTATGCATGATATAAATATAGGGATAGGGATGCTGTTGTAAAGTGTTTTGAATTGAGATGTTGTAAAATAAGAATATGTATTATTTTATCCATAAAATAATATAAAATAATACATATTCTTATTTTACAACATCTCAATTCAAAACACTTTACAACAGCATCCCTATCCCTATATTTATATCATGTATACCATTAAAATAGAGATAGTCTTTAAAATATGGATAGTGCTCCACAAATAGGGATACACTGTTCATTGACCCTAAAATAGGGATAGAGATGAGGCTTCTACTGTGGAGATATTTGAGGGAAAATCACAATTTTTATCTTTATTTTAGGGATATGACACCGTATAGGGCTTCTGCTACAAATGCCCAACTTCTTTTTCGTGTGTTAAGTGTCATATGTAATTCTGCCGTAAAGACTCTCTTTAAGAACGGACCGTTAGATAAATGTCACGTGTTCAAACAAATAAAACAGTTTTTTTATTCATAAGTATGACAGTCATCCGACAGTCCGTTCTTTCGGATTACCATTTTGCCATGAATTGAACCACACGACGTCGTTTCCCAAATCCATCCGGTATTACTTGACCCCATAGCTTTCCCGGTAAAATTCTGCTGTGCCTGTTCGTCACTTCTTCTTTCTCTTCATACAAACATTGCTAAAATTATTCGTCATTCTAGCGTTCCGCTACTCCTAAATTCTAATGAAGTTTTGCAACTAGACGCTGCCCCGTCGTCCTTCTTCATAGCTCCGGATGCATTGTATCAATTCTTCACCATGTATTTGAACTGAACAACGAAAAGAATCATGGAAGAGGTGAACTTTATTAACTGATTTTTCTGCTTGAAACATTTTTAATTTAGGATTTACTTCTTAATTTAGCGTTTCATTGTTAATTTTGGGGTTAATTTTGAATTTAGGGTTTAGTTGCTCCTTAGGTTGATTTTACCCAGATTTTTTTTATTATCAACAATAAGAACCAAACGAGAAATCTAGCGCCATTTCATTCTTTTGAAAGTGAAAGCTGGATTTTTTTCAAGACAAAAAAAACTAGGATTGGTGTAAGGAGGTTTCCCTTTCTTTATTTTTTCTTTTATTTGTATGTGAAATTGTGAATTACGATTCCAAAGTGCTAACTATTTATGCATATTTCTTCATTATTTTAAGTTGATTTCATAGATGTTCAACGACACTCCACCGATTCCAGGAGTTTTGTTTTTAGGTTTCTAGCTTTGTAACTGTCACGATTGTTTTTGTCTTATGGCTTTTAGCTTTGCAACCTTTTCTTTCAACCTGTCTAAGTTAGATCAAGAATAATTTAACTTTACATCATAAAAAGCATGGAAAATCAAATGCGATCGGTGTGAAGCAATAAGAGATTGCAAGAAAATGCAAGAACTCATTCTCCCATTGACCAATGTTCTCTTATTGGATCAAGAAACTGTCGTTTTATATGTTACATTTTTAATTTGCACATAATTTTCATACATTTAGATTAGTATATTTTGTTAAACCCAATCCATTCTTGTTCTTCTTTATTTCTAGATTGGTTGATGGTCAGACAGTAGCAAGTACTGAGTTGTCTTAAATTTGTTTTCTATTCTCACATGCAATATAATTTTTCATTTAATGCAGTTGCAAGATGACGAAAAGCCCAAGTTAAACATGGAATTTACAGAAGAGCAAATGGCATATAATTTTTACAATGCATATGCCGGGAGGGTAGGCTTTAGCGTACGCGTGGAGTATCGAAATACCGACAGAAATGTGAAAAATATCAAGGTCATTACGAACAGTAGGTTTGTATGCTATAGAGCAGGACACAAAAAACCTGATAAGCGTTATTACAAGTGCCGAAATCCTAGGCCAGAAGTAAGGGTTGGCTGCTTAGCCAGGTTATCCGTTAAACTTAATAGAGAATTGGGCAAGTATATTATTTATGAGTTTAATGAAGAACACAATCACGAGCTTGCTCCTCCAGGAACCAGGCACATGCTTAAGTCTCAGAGGAAAGTGACTGATGGTCATGCAGAACATATTGATATCGCTGCTGACTCTGGGATTGGCTTAGGTTGTCAAGCTGGCAGAAGAGATGCATTGCCTTTTTTAGGGATTGATCAAAAGAACTATTTGTGGACGAAAAGGCAAAATGAACCGGGGAACGGTGAGCTTTGTATGGTTCTGAAGTATCTACAAGATAAAGCACTTGAAAATCCCTCCTTTTTTTATGCATTTCAGGTGGACAGTGATAGCCAGATCACTAACATTTTTTGGGCAGATGCACAAATGCAGATAGATTACAGCTTATTTGGGGATGAGGTGAGCTTTGATACGATGTATAAAATTAACAATGCACACCGACCTTGTGCAGCATTTGTGGGCTTTAATCATCACAGAATGCCCATTGTTTTTGGGGCAGCTCTTATGTATGACGAGACGGTTGACTCATTTCGTTGGTTATTTGACACTTTTCTTGCAGCTATGAACAATAAGCATTCAAAAAGTATTTTCACTGACCAGGATGCTGGAATGGCCGAAGCAATTGCTGAGTGCATGCCTAACACTTTCCATGGGCTTTGTATATGGCACTTGAGTCATAATGCATTAAAGAATGTTCCTCATGGGAAGGTAGATGGTCATGGTGTGCATTCTATACTTAGCCACTTCTATTATGATGTTGAGACTGAAGAAGATTTTGAGGCACTTTGGGATATGATGATGGATGAGAACAAGCTTCGTGATAACGATTGGGTTGAAATGACTTATGGCTGTCGAAGTAAATGGGCATTTGTATACATTAAGGATCAGTGGACTGCACGGATCCGCAGCACGCAACTAAGCGAGTCCTTTATTTCAAAGCTAAAAATGTATATGAATAGTGACTATGATCTGCAACAATTTTTCCATCATTTTGATCGGATTCTCGGTGACATTCGGTACAAGGAATTGGAAGCGGAATTTTTTCAATCTCAGACAAGTCCACGCATTTATGGCCCGATGAGAATGCTGAAGGCTTCTTCAACGACATACACAAAGACAATTTTCGAAGAGTTTCAAGAAGAGTACTTTAGGTCAATCGAGAGCGTTATAAATGGTCAATGTGTTGTTGACGATGGTGGGTCTGTTGAGTTTACAGTGAAATATGAAAAAGAAGTGAGGAAAGTTGTGAAAGACAATGAAGGTAGGCTAAGTTGTTCTTGCAAGTTGTTTGAAAGGCAAGGCATATTATGTTCTCATGCACTAAAAGTTCTCAGGGAAGTACTAAATTTGTTGGAGTTACCTGAACACTACATTTTAAAGAGGTGGACAAGAAAGGCAAGGGCTTTGAGCATTACTGATTCTTTCACTGCTAGCATAAAAGCGGACTGTAGGGTTGATAAAACGAGTCGTATGCGCGACCTACTTTCCACGTACAACCGGATTTTGAGTAGAGCTTCAGATTGCCCAGAATCATACGAAGAGGTAGTAAAAAATGCACATGAGCTGAGCATACGGGTGGAAAAGATAATCGCCAATAATTTGGCAGGCAACAAAGGTAATGAAAACACAGACAATAGCAATGATGAAGTCAACAAAGGAAATGGTAATAGTAATGTTGTGGATTGTGCGGGAGTGAAGGGGGGGTTGAAGCGAAAGATAGACCCATATCCTGAAAGTTAAAAGAATTAATTAAGTGTGCCTTTGAAATGTATGGCAATGAAGAAAGCTAAACGGAGGAATGAAAAGAAGGTTTATCTTAAATTGTTACTACTTTAGCATTTCTCCATTTGTTTTGTTTTTCGGTTTCGTTGAATTTCAGTCATGTGGAGTTCCAGTTTGTTGTCATTTTCATTTGTGCATTGCTTAGTAGAAATTGACAATAAACTAACATTACTTTACATTTTGAAGTTTCCTTCTTACCATATGTCATGCACTACAGCACTAGGTAGTAGGTAGTAGGTAGGTAGGTAGGTAGGTAGCAGGGTCAAGCATATTCAACATTCTGGAAAGACACAGTATATGCTGGAAATGAAGAACACCGCCTATATTTGAGTTTTTGTAATATTTTATTTTTACGCACTAAAAGGAACAGTATATGCTGCCTGAGACTTCATAAATTCTTCAAGAGTTCCACCACAACTCGATACCCGCAATCCTTGTTCATTAGACGGCTGTAAATCGGACCAATCTTTACGGTTTGGCCCACTTTGTTAGTATCTCTCCTCGTATGAATTTTTCACCTGGTACCACCTTGATTAAGATTCGTCATGGGTCATGTGTGGTAGTAACCTAACATGCTTTCAAAGAAAAGAAAAAAAAAAACTATATACACAACTCCCAAAATAATCATTTAGCAGCTCCCTGGCCAATGGCGTTGAAATTTCGCAGGTTGCCAATCCACCGAAGATAAAACTCTTTTCACTCAATAACTAGTATAGTGCAAAGCATGGGTTGAACCCTTTTCACTCAATAATCTTGTTGAAGCTGCAACCGAGATTGTTGAAATAATCTTTCATGGTTTGACGACCCATCAAATTTTAGCACCGTTGCCGAGATGAGTGGTGCTAAATGATTTATTTCTTTAGAATTTTGTCACAGCCACTACCACACAAGACCCATGGCGAATCTTAATCATTATGGGTACCTCATTGTACTTACCAGTCAATATAAATACACATAACACAGAAGCAGGTGCACTTTGCATATAACATACAATTGACATATCCAACAATTTGCAAACACAGCGGATAAAATGTAGACATGTTGTTCGGATGAAATTGTTAAAAAAAAATATATATATCACACATTCAGTTGAGTATAAAGTCAAGCCGCGTCCTTCAGTTTCTTGGTGATGGTGGCAATATACTTGCCCTGATGGAAAGCCTGCTCCAATTCAAGCTCAGATGGCTGCCTTGAACCATCGCCGGCAAAAGTTCCAGCACCATACGGGCTCCCGCCTTTTACTTGTTCCATTTCAAACATGCCAGCTCCAAATGTGTAACCAATAGGCACAAAGATTATCCCATGGTGTGCAAGTTGAGTAATAGCTGTCAACCTACATACATTATAAGACTGAAATTCAACAAGGGGGAACAATCTATATACTTATACTACTACGCAAAATGCTAAGAAAAAAACAGAGCGTTGCAGGTAAGTTTTACGCTGTAGTCTCTTGTCCACCACCTTGTGAGCCAGTGCAATAAAAAATACCAGCAGGCTTTCCTGCAAGTTGCTGTGTCCTCCACAGACCTCCTGTTGAATCGAGGAATGCTTTGAACTGAGCAGCCATTATTCCGAATCTCGTGGGAAAACCAAACAAAATCCATCAGCTTCAGCCAGTTCATTAGGCGTGATGATAGGAACATCACCTTTTGGGGTGCACTCATTTTGGTAAGCACCTCATCTGGTAAGGTTTCGCCACCTGTAGAAAATGAAGTAGCATTGAGCAAAGTGATGAATTACCCATGATTGTCATGGACACAAAGGAAATATCCATACATGCAATTGCTTCTACCCATTGGGTTTTGCTTTGCTGCTATGAGGGTTTTAATGAAGCGGGATGAGGTGTTAGACTTTAAAATATATGTTACCAGAGAACTAGTGTAGCAGAAGAGGATTTACATAGAATACATGCCCAGAAACTAAGAATGAGTGAAGAACCAGATGTAAATTTTAATGTAATAACATTGCAAAATGGGGGAGGGGGTTGACCTAAGGAAAATATAGCACCTACTTGCCACAGTTTTGCTTCAACGCCTTCAACAGATGCTGCTCCTTTCTGAATTTCTTTTGCTAGTGTCTCTACATGTCCATACATTGAATAATATCTGTAACATGAATGCCAAAAACAAAATAGGATGAAATTTCAATAACTGGAGCCAAATAATAACTTTAAAAACATCAGAATCCAGATTAGTGGATTCGGTGAAGATACTGCGGGAGTGTCTGTGCCATTTACCAGCGATGTTCTCATCCGATGCAAGTATCAGAACCAAAAAGAAAAGGCAAACAAAAGTAATCAACAGTTCTTCCAAAACCCAGCTACAGAAGGAAAAATGTCTATGCACTTGTAGCCTATGACAGCAAGTTGACAAATACCCTAAGCCACTTAGACGCTGGAAACATATGAAGTATGTCGGGGCATGATTCAATATGAAAATTATGCTAGGAAGAAAACTGCATTTCTACCTCCAATGGAGTTATGCTTGTTGAATAATACATTCATTGTGTCAATAAATTTGACCAAGCACAAGAATGACCTGAAAAGATTAAATTTACTAGCTGTATTCAGCAAAACCCTTGCTAATAAATTTTCCTTTAACACACATAGGGCCACCTCAACTTTTAAGAACCAGTAGCTTGGAAATAAGTTGCACATTGCCACACACACACACCAAAAGAAAAAAAACACACAAATTCACACCAGTCTGCTAGTTGTATTTGCACTAAAAGAAAAGAAAGACACGAGAAACGAAAAATGAAATGGGTAATTCCAGAAAAACACCACAGATTGTACATAGAAGCAAGACGACTTGTGATAATATTGTTGAGGCAAAACACTGGTGAAGTACAGTCAATGTAACACGAGTATTTTACACCAAGAAAATCTAACTATTCTTGTAAAGTGTATCAAATCCTATTGAGAACATTCATAATGCAATAAGCAAAACCCAATTCAAGTAGTCATTTTTGTCGTTTTAAAACCTCATGGAGTACATCTATAGAGACGAAAAATCTAAAAGCAAAAAGAAAGGTTTCTTCCTCAAGTCAAAGCTGAAAAGTATAGTTAAAAAGGATGAACATTATCATCATCTGTAGAAAAAGCACTTAGAGAAGAGAAAGATAGGAAGAAACTCTTGTTATATTACTTAGATGCTTATCGGGTAGATAAGAGATGAATACAATATATAGAAGAGGCTTCCAAAGGCTATAAAAGTAAACCCAACGGCTATCTCACATGATAAGAAGCGTTTTCTTTGTTGCTAGATAGATTAAGCACTAAACAAAGGCCAAACAAGGTAAAAGGCACGCAAACAAGCACTAAACAGGTGCTGAAAAAGTCTAATAACAAGTCTAATATTCAACACTCCCCCTCAAGATTGGTTGTATATGTTGATGCAGCCAAGCTTGAAGTGTAGATGCTGGAATACTTGATTTGAGACAGCCTTTGTTAGAAGATCAGCCGCTTGATCCTTAGTCTTGATGTGGAACAATGAGATATCACCATTGTCCACTTTCTCCCTTAAAAAGTGTCTGTCCACTTCTACATGTTTAGTTTTATCATGATGAGTGGGATTTTCTGCAATACATAATGCAGATGTGTTGTCACACATGAGTTGGATAGGTTTAGTGATAGCAAACCCTAACTCTTCAAGCATCCTCTTTATCCATAAGCCTTCACACACTCCTAGAGCAAGGGCTCTGAGTTCAGATTCAAGATCGCTTCTAAAACAACATGTTGTTTCTTGCATCTCCAAGTAGTAAGATTCCCCCAGATGTAAGTACAATATCCAGAAGTTGATCTCATATCTGGAACCCCTCCTGCATAATCTGCATTTGTGTAGATTTGAATTTCTCTTGACTGACTCTTTTTGAACATAATTCCTTGACCAGGGTCCTTTTTTAAGAACCTCAATATCCTCTCTGCTACTTGCATATGTCTTTCTGTGGGTTGATGCATGAATCGACCGGATCGGACCTACAACAAAGCATATGTCGAGCCTAGTATGAGATAGATATATAAGTTTTCCCACAAGTCTTTGATATCTCCCTTGTCAACAAGAGGGCTATCATCGCTTTTGCTCAACTTTAATCCAGTTCAACAGGTATTTCTTTGGTTTACAACCCAAAGATACCGCCTCTCTTGTAAGAGATCGAGGGTGTATTTCCTTTGGGAAATAGAAAGACCAGTTGCATTTCTGGCAATTTCCATTCCAAGGAAATACTTAGGACTCCCAAGATCTTTAATTTCAAATTCAGATGCAAGAATAGCTTTAATTTTGCAGATTCCATCATTATCATCCCCAGTAAGGATGATATCATCCACATAAACTACAAGAATAGTAGTTTTTTCAGAATTTTTCCTTATGAATAAGGTATGATCATTGTGACATTGATGGAAACCATGTCCTTTTATGAATCTAGAAAATCTCCAAACCCATGCTCTGGAGATTGTTTTAGACCATATAAGGACTTGTTCAGCTTGCATACATCACCCCGATTTCTGGGATTCAAACCCCTGGGAAGATGCATGTAAACCTCCTCATCCAAGTCCCCATATAAGAAAGCATTCTTTATATCAAGTTGGGTCAAGGACCAATCCAAATTCACAACCATACTCATTAGGATCCCGATGGTATTAAGCTTTGCAACAGGGGCAAAGGTTTCATGATAATCAATCCCATAGATTGAGTGAAACCCACTGCCACAAGTCTAGCTTTATACCATTGTAAGGTACCATCGAAGATTGTATTTAAGAGTAAAAATCCACCTACACCCAACAGGGTGTTTTCCTTGAGGAAGAGGAATGATGTCCCAAGTTTTATTTTTAACAAGGGCATGCATTTCTTCCTCTAATGCAGCTTTCCATTCTGGGCTTCTCAAGGCATCATGGACACCCTTTGGTATCTTTATGGTGTCCAGATTACTTGTAAAAGCCAGAAACTGAGGGCACAAATTATCATAGGACATAAAGTTGTAAAGGGGATGGGCAGTAAAGCTCCTAACCCTTTTCCTTTTTGCAATAGGAAGATCTTCCTGAGAATTATCATTCTCATAGTCAATAGGTGAATCAGTACTTTGATAATCAGTGCTAGTTTGATCATCAGAACTCTGTTTTTCAGAAGTTGATTCATCAGAACTCAGATCATTTAGTTTTTCCTCATCCTCATAAATTTCAACCTCAGGATTTTGTGAGGTTGCCTTTCTTTACTTGATCATTCTGTTTGTCCATAGCAGGACCTTGTTGTTGAGAAGTTCCAGTGAAGTCTGGATCAGTAGGTAGTGCATTAGGTTCTTCATTATTTTCAGCAGGGTCAATATTCCAAGATTCATAGTGATCTTGAAATATCTCCCCCTGAGAAGAATGATCAATGTTGTAGAAAGGTTGTTCTTCTACAAAAGTTACATCCATGATGTTATAATATTTTCTGGTACAAGGGCAATAGCATTTGTACCCTTGTTGGGAGGATGAATACCCAACAAAGATACATTTTACAGATCTTAGATCAAGCTTTCCTCTATTATGAGGATGGATATGAACATAGCACACACACCCAAAAACTTTGAATTCCAAGGTGCTTATAAAGTGTGTTCCAGGATGTCCCTCCTTTAACACTTGGATAGGAGTTTGGAAACCTAGAATCCTTGAAGGCATTCTATTAATGAGATATGTTGCTGTAAGGACAGCCTCACCCCATAAATACTTGGGCACCTTCATAGTGAACATGATGCTCCTAGCAACTTCCAGGAGATGTCTGTTCTTCCTCTCTGCCACCCCATTTTGTTGGGGGGTATCAACACATGTACTTATATGAATGATCCCTTTGTCAGAAAAGAATGAAGTAAGACCTTTCTCAAAGTATTCCTTACCATTATCAGTCTTTAGTACTTTAATTTCAGTATTAAACTGAGTTTTGATCATGGTATAGAAAGTTTTGAAGATAGGCCCAACCTCAGATTTTTCTTTTAGAAGAAAAAGCCAAGTAACCCTACTGTGATCATCAATAAAACTGGCAAACCATCTATTGCCGGGTTCAGAGTTCTAGGGGGCAGTATTAGAGACTGCTTCATCCCTTTAGTTAACTTCTGAAGATTGCTCAGTGGCCATAAGGAAAGAGAATAAAAGCAGACAAGAGTTTGAGATCTTAAGCCTCTGATACCATGTAGAAAAAGCACTTAGAGAAGAGAAAGATAGGAAGAAAATCTTGTTATATTACTTAGATGCTTATCGGATAGATAAGAGATGAATACAATATATAGAAGAGGCTTCCAACGGCTATAAAAGTAAACCCAACGGCTATCTGCACAGTAAAAGCAGTTTACTATTGCTAGATAGATTAAGCACTAAACAAAGGCCAAACAAGGTAAAAAAGGCACAGAACAAGCACTAAACAGGTGCTGAAAAAGTCTAATAACAAGTCTAATATTCAACATCATCCATGTAAGCAATGGACGTCTAACACCAAAAGCTTTATGAATTAAACATTAAAATATTAAAAGATACCAATTCACAATATAACAGTCAGGATACATATGTTGCCGTTACAGAACTATCAGGATTCTAGCACACAAGTAATATTGAACTTGTTTTGATACTTTAGTACTTTAATCGGGTTGATATAGTTTACTACCAGATCAAAATGAAAGTGTTGCTTAGCTATGCAACCAAGAAATTATACAAATCCTTCAATTCAGTGAAATCGGTATTCACCGGATGATCGAAACTTCCAAAACTAGAAACATACAAGCTGTTCAACAAATGAGCGAGAATATAATCCAATCAAACAATCATGTATGTATAGGAATAGAAATCACATAAACCAAATAGACAAACTACAGTCAGTCAGACCGATAGCATATTTCACCTACTGCTAACTGCGATCATATGAACCAGAGAATCACTTCATACAGCAAAGCTAAACCTCAAAAAATGAATAAATAAAATAATCGATCGTCACTGGGAGAAAAATCAGGGTAATTAGCTTCAGAGATGATCACGACAACCACAACGAAACAGGTATAAGTAAAACCGAAAGAAACAAATCAATAAATTAAAAGCAGAGTACTCACACAATGTAGACTTTGGTGGCCATTACTGAGTTATCGGCAATTCTCTGGTTTATGAGAGCTCGGAAAGAAGTGAAAATTGTTTGGGGGGAGAGGGAATGGAGACACCAAGAGCAAATGGGTATGTGGACTGAGGAGACACCAAAGAGTGAAAATAATTCTTCTGCAAAGGTGAATAATGATGGGTGCTTTTAATGAGCCGAGCCGAATCGAGTTTTAGTTGTTCAAGTTTGTGTTCGTTTAGATTACGTGTTTGTTTGTCTTCGTTCGCTTAATAAACGAACAAAAAAATATTTTCAAATTTGGTTCGTTAAGATCTCTAATTATTTTCAAGCTCTCCTCATTTATAAGAAAATTTTGTTCATTCTCCTGTTCGAGTTTGCCTTACTACACGTATTTTAGCATTTCGGCTCGAGTTTGTATCGAGTTTGGCTCATTAAGGTATCAATAATCAAGTCCAAATTAATAAATCATAAAATGAAAAGCAATATTCAAAAATTATAATAACAACAACAGTAGGAGAATTATATAAATATAATATAAAATTACTGTAGCGTATCTATTAGATTAATGCATTGAATATCATCTTATGTGCTAGAGTTATGTTGTAAATTAGTTTATCCTATATAAACAGGTTCACAAACATAATCGAACGTTCGCGAGTTTGCTCACGTTCGTCCATTGAGGAAACTAGCTTAAAATTTTGTTCAAGTTTGGGTTGTTAAGCTAAACAAGCAAACTATACAAATACTAATGAGCCACACACGAGTTTGTTAATGAGTGACTCTGTTCGTTTAACGGCACTAATAACGATACAGGCACAAACGTTGTGTTACATAGCGAGCATCTACACCGTTAATATTAATATATAATGATGAATCTAAATTGATAATGATAAAAATCCAATATGATTAATAGTGCATATTGCCGTATGATGTACCTAAATCGTACTTAGGTCTGCGGATCCTTATTCGGGTCCGACCGGTCACCGACATTAGTGGATGAGGCCATCAGCCATTACTGTCCGCGAGCTCTCAAGTCAAATCAGTACCACGAGCCTTCGGACCCATTCCAAGCCCTCAACCCTATGCGACGACAAAAGAGGATTAGGGGGCCGGCACGCGATCTCGATCCTGTGTGGACGCCGCCGAGTTATTCGATCCACTTACCATCTAGATATTTTAGTTTACTTAGCTACTAAGTTTGCTCCTCCTATAAATAAGGGAGCCATGTAACTCATTTAAGTCTCGGGAAAAATGATATAAAACACAAGGCAAAGCCGAATTGCCCCGTCTTCGCCTCTCTTACATTGCACCACCGCTGAATCCATGGCCGCCACCAAGCGCCACCGAAAACACCACTAAAATACACTTTGTATAGCCTTATATCCTCGGTTAAACATCACATACATAAAAACGATGTTTTACGCAACATCGCTTGGCTCGTTACCGGGAACTCAACATTTTTCAACATTTTCCGGTCAGATCTAGAACTTCCGGCGACCTGAAACCGCCACTCTTTTTGGTTTTCCGGCCAATCCTTCATCAAGATCTTCATCTAGATCTACAAAATCCACATATAGATCTCCAGATCTCCATCCTCCAGTCTCGAGCTCTTTTCTTTTCTCTTCTGCACTTAATTCGTTGGAATCGTTCCTCTTCTACATCTGGTAAGAAAAGAGCTCCCTCCAAGAAGCATGGCTCCGAGTTCAACTACCGTAAATTTCTTTCCAAAAAAGAAGATTGCGATGAACAATCTCACAACTTGCCTTTTGAAGAAGAAGAAGAGGAACATGGTTATGACGAGGGCTTTGACTTGAAGGCTTCAGTACCATCAAATAGCCATGGAGTTCAATCAAGGGGCGATCTTTACTTCAGCACTTCCCCATTCAATGCAATAGATACATGCTTTGGTAATCTCAAACCATTTTCTGATAAGCTTGTTCTTGATATTTTAAGATTATTGAAAGGGCCCCATTTGGGTGTTTTATCCGCTGTGTGCAAGCCTTTCTATGTTTTCTGCAAACATGAACCCCTTTGGAAGAATCTTGTTTCAGAAACTTTTGAAGGGATTTTTTTTGTTACAATGGGTATTGGAAATGTACTTATTTTAGCATGTGCGAGGCTTGAAATGAAGCCGCAATGGCTTGAAAGAGATAATATCATGAGGGTGGGGTATCTCTGTTGAGAAATTTATGCTCAATTTTGAGGAACCTAACAAACATGTGTTGTCGGAAGGGCATTTAGACAACTGGGTTGCATTGGAGAAATGGGAAAGAAATTATCTTGTTGAGGTGAGTGGTGATGCTCGCTTTTTCAGTCGGACTTGTGGAAATAAAGCTCCAAGATTTCTTCAGGTACTCGGATCAAGTTAGAGAAGAGAAACCATTGTATCGTCTTGATCCAAATTTTGCTTCATAAGTTCCACAGTTTAGACAGGATTACGATGTTCCCAAATATTTGAATGAGGACCTGTTTAGTGTTTGCTAAAATGCTTAAGGAAGGTACAATGAAGGTTCAAGCTGTAGTTGCTTGGGCAGTCTCTGTTCTTGCTACGAATTACCCGAAATGCCAAGATATTTTTCTCAACACAGCATTTTTCGGATGCTCGTGGGTCATCTTGCGGTCGAAAACGGTTCAAGAACATAAATTCAGAGAACAATTACACACAGAGCATCCATGGTTGTGTTTATAAATACGAGCCCTCAACGAGCTCTCTTATTACGAGCTCTCTATCAACGAGCTCTCCAGAATTTGTCGTCGGCTAACTCTAAGTCCGACCTCATCGGCTAGCTCTAAGCCCGACCTTCAGCTCGGCAAGCTCTAAGTCCGACCTCGGCCAGCTCTAAGTCCGACCTCAGTCGGCAAGCTCTAAGTCCGACCCATCGGTCAGCTCTAAGTCCGACCTCGGTCGGCAAGCTCTAAGTCCGATCCATCGGCCAGCTCTAAGTCCGACCTCGGTCGGCAAGCTCTAAGTCCGACCTCGGCCAGCTCTAAGTCCGACCTCGGTCGGCAAGCTCTAAGTCCGACCTCGGCCAGCTCTAAGTCCGACATCGGTCGGCAAGCTCTAAGTCCGACCTCGGCCAGCTCTAAGTCCGACCTCGGTCGGCAAGCTCTATGTCCGACCCATCGGCCAGCTCTATGTCCGACCTCGGTCGGCAAGCTCTAAGTTTGATCCATCGCCACTCTAAGTCCTACCTCGGTCGGCAAGCTCTAAGTCCGACTCGCCGACTCTAAGTTCGACCTCAACATTTGTTTCGCATAAGTTACTCGAATCTCAATCTTGTCCAAAACAAGGGGGCCACACATCGGAATTCTTCGATTCAGTTATCAAGTTCAAGTCTGACTTTATGTTCGATTATTTTTAGCGAGCTCGATATTTAGCGCCCTCGACCTCGCCAAAAACAAGAGGGCCATATATCAGATTTTTCATTCAAATCAAAAAGTGCAACAAAAGTCGGTCCGATTCGAGACAAGTATGATTATTCGCCCCAAGTATTTTCGGTGAGCTCAGTTTTTTAGCGCCCTCAATCTCACCGAAAACAAGGGGGCCGCACATCGGATTTTTAATTCATTCATCGAGCTCAACAGATCCAAGTAAGGGTTTCAATTCAATTATTTTTAGCAAGTTCGACGCTTTAACGTCCTCGACCTCGCCAAAAACAAGGGGGGCTATATATACATAAACGGATACGTCGGACACAAATAGCGGACTCGAAAAAGGTGATATATTTCGAGCAAAGATGAAGGTGCGAGCTCAAAAATACTTTGGGAAAATCGTCACAAAAGCAAAATAAACATTTATTACAAGCTCCATTTCGGCTCATTTATTACAAGCTATCTTATTACGAGCTATCTCACTATGTGCTCGCCATCAACATGGATTTCCTACAACGAAAAGCCCGATAGAGCGTTATCGGCACTCAAAGCCCGTCGCTCCACGCACGGCACTTTAAGCCCGATAGAGCGTTATCGGCGATTTAAGCCCGACAGAGCGTTGTCGGCAACCTAAGCCAGATAGAACGTTATCGGCGACTAAGCCTGTCCGCTACAATGCATAGCATATAATCGGTAATTCGCTACGCGATACAAACACTGATTCAAGCCCAATAGAACGTTATCGGCGACTAAGCTCATCATTTGTAATGCGCAAAGACGTAGCTGGTGGTTTTCACCAACACCAATTCAAGCCCGATAAACAGTATCGGCACTCTAAGCCCGATAAACAATATCGGCACTCTAAGCCCGATCTCAGCTCGGCACTATAAGCCCGACCTCAACTCGGCATCATATTTGGAGCTCGCCTCGAGCATCTTCTATAAGCCCGACTTCAGCTCGGCATCATATTTTGGAACTCGCCTTTGAGCGAGCACTTTATAAGACCGACCTATAGGTCGGCATCATATTTTGGAACTCGTCTTCGAGCGAGCCCTCTATAAGACTAAAGGTTCTCAAGCCACCCAAGGCTAAGTCTATTCACGACGCAAAAACCACAAAGTCAGAATCAATTCGTGGCACACACCACAAGAGGCCAAGTTCATCAACTACACACAAGCAACGAAAAGACCTACTCTGAGCAAGGCACTGAGGCAAAGCTAACAGGCGATCCTCCACAATAGCGAGCCATCACAGTATTTCAAGGCAACAGATCCGCAAGCAGACTATTACTCCCCGCCTAACATTTCAAGAAAATGATTAGGGCACGGAGTAAGGGGCCATTGATGTACCTAAATCGTACTTAGGTCCGCGGATCCTTATTCGGGTCCGACCGATCACCGACATTAGTGGATGAGGCCATCAGCCATTACTGTCCGCGAGCTCTCAAGTCAAATCAGTACCACGATCCTTCGGACCCATTCCAAGCCCTCAACCCTATGCGACGACAAAAGAGGATTAGGGGGCCGGCACGCGATCTCGATCCTGTGTGGACGCCGCCGAGTTATTCGATCCACTTACCATCTAGATATTTTAGTTTACTTAGCTACTAAGTTTGCTCCTCCTATAAATAAGGGAGCCATGTAACTCATTTAAGTCTCGGGAAAAATGATATAAAACACAAGGCAAAGCCGAATTGCCCCCGTCTTCGTCTCTTACATTGCACCACCGCCGGAATCCATGGCCGCCACCAAGCGCCACCGGAAAACACCACTAAAATACACTTTGTATAGCCTTATATCCCTCAGTTAAACACTGTTACCGCAAACCTGATGTTTTACGCAACATCACCGTACCAGGTTTAATTACTCTTTGCAGAAACATGAATGTTAGATTTAATCTGAAAAACATAGTAACTCTCTTTTTTACATTGGAATACGTTTGAACGAGATACCCGTAGTAATCATTGGGCCTTATACAGAGTAATAAATGTCACATCATCATAATGGACTGATATGAGCTCAACTCATATTGGGCTTATATATTAGAAGACTTCAACACAATGCATCCTCCAGCAGACACATGACGCCCTTACAACAATCAACTGATATGACGTAGGTCGTCATATCTCCCTCATAGCCGGCATGACACAAATCGTCTACGATCTCTATTGAGGATATTATTAAGGATGAATAATTATATTTTATTTTACGCTATTACTTTCCGTAACTTACTCCCCAAGATATGTTGTACTATATGAACGTCTTGTACTCCAATGATTTGGTTAAGGAGAAATATCAATTATATTTGTCAATATGGTATCAGAGCTAGGCGTAGATCTCGTTTCCTCATCCCGTCCATCCCTCCTTCTTCTTCTCCTCCATTAAACCCTAATTCAAACAAAAAAAACACACAGCCGTAGCAATGGCGGATTATTCAGCCATCACAGAAACGTCGGCCACCACCTCTCTGGCCAAATCCTCCCTCCTCTCCTTCCATCCCTCTTCCTAAATTCATATCATCAAACTCAATCGTCAAAACTATCATCTATGGTGCGCTCAAATTTGGCCTTATTTGCGCGGCCAAGGCGTATTTGGCTATGTTAATGGCATGATTCCAGCACCGGCGGCCACCAGGGTTAACGACAAAGGCACCACAGTCCCTAATCCGGCCTATGATGCTTGGCTGCAACAAGACAGTCTGATTCTGAGTACCATCACCTCTTCTCTCTCTGAGGACGTTTTGATGCAAGTTTATCACGCTACTACCTCTGCTGGAATTTGGTCAGCCATCGAAACATGTTTTGCATCCCAATCCCGGGTCAAACTCATGCAAATTCGCACTCAATTGGCCTCCACACGCAAAGGTACAATGACCGTCACTAAATATTATGTCGCTGTTAAACGCTTGACTGATGAATTGGCCATGGCTGGGCATCCATTGTCAACCGATGATATTGTTGCGTACCTCATTGCTAGCCTCGGTCCTGAATACGAAGCCCTTATTACCTTGCTCTCTGCTCGTGACTCCGTCTCCCTGGAAGAAGCATACTCCTTGCTCCTATCGGCTGAATCTCGCCTCCAGAATCATGCCCCCACTCCACCGGCGGTTAACTCTTCTTCTCTGGCAAATCCACAGGCTAACCTTCATTCTGGCCCTCCTCAAAACTCTGGTCGTGGTCGTGGTTATGGATCCTCAGGACAAAATCGTGGCCGGGGGCGTTCGGGCTCTTCTCGTGGCCGTGGCTCAGGCCGTAATTCAGGCCCTCCGGTCACCTGCCAAATATGCTCTCGACAGGGCCATGCTGCAAATGCATGCTACTATCGGTTTGATGATGACTTGGCTATTCCACCTCCTCGCCAATCTCCTCGGCAACAGCCATATCCGGCCCAAGCCTATCAAGCTCAACACCAGCCTGCCCCTCCACCGCCGCATGGGTGGATTCCCGACACCGGGGCCACCCATCATATGACCAACAACTTCCGAAACCTGAACTTGCAGTCCGAGCCCTATGATGGTCCTAATCGTATCAACATCGGTGATGGCACAAGTTTGCCTATTTCCCATATTGGTTCTTCCCACATTGGCTCCTCTTATTTACTTTCAAATATTCTAGTTTCCCCGTCACTTTGTACTAATTTACTTTCTGTACAGCGGTTTGCTTCAGATAATTCAGTCTACTTTGAGTTTCATGACACTTATTTTCTTGTGACGGACTACTCGGGCCACGTCCATCATAGGGGTTTCCTAAAGGATGGCCTTTACCACTTTTCCAGTCTATTCAACCGCCCCGTTGCTCGTGCTTTTCTCTCAACCCGTGAGTCTCCCGAGCTTTGGCATCAGCGGCTTGGTCACTGCTCTCACTAAGCCCTCTCCCAAGTCTTGCGTGTTTTAAATATTACTGTGTCCAATAAAGCACCAGCCACTGTTTGTGCTGCGTGTCAGTTAGCTAAAAGTCATCGTCATCCCCTTCCCGTTTCAAATTTTACTTCTACTGCACCTTTAGACTTGCTTTATTCTGATGTTTGGGGTCCGTGTTTTGAACCTTCAATTTATGGTAACCGTTATTACATAAGTTTTGTGGATGATTTTTCTAAGTTTATTTGGCTTTATCCCATTCGTGTGAAATCTGATGTTGAGACCGTATTTCTTAATTTTTGCAACCTTGTTGAACGCCAGTTTAATCGTAAAATTAAAGCTTTGCAAACCGATTGGGGTGGTGAGTTTCAATGTCTTTCTCATCACTTCACCGCTTTAGGCATAGATCATCGTGTCTCATGTCCTCATACCCACGAGCAAATAGGGGCTGTTCAATGTCGTCACCGCCATATTGTTGAAACCGGACTATCTCTCTTTGCGCAATCTAATCTCCCTCCCCCTTATTGGGAAGATGCATTCACCTCCGCTGTTTATGTCATTAATCGCCTTCCCACCCGCCTTCTCCATAATAAGTCTCCTTACGAAACCCTTTTTCATCGGTCTCCTGATTACCCCTTCTTTCGTGTCTTTGGTTGTGCATGTTGGCCTTACCTTCGTCCCTGCAACCACCATAAAATGGACTTCCGTTCTAAAACTTGTATTTTCCTAGGCTATAGTCCGTCTCATCATGGCTATAAGTGCCTAGATCTTCAAACTGGAAATATATATCTCTCAACATGTCGTCTTCGACGAGACCACTTTCCCTTACACCTCATCTGCCTCTCCTCGCACGCCTTAGTCCATCACAGTTCCTCTTCCGTCAAATCTTGTAGCTCCTTCCTCCACTTCCGTTCCTAATATATCTGAAGCAACACCGCTGTCTCCTTCACCGTCTTCGGTCCTCCCTGCAGACTCTCCTACTTCTTCCACGTCAACTTCCTCTACTCCTGAGTCCTCTCCTTCACCTACCGAGCCCTCTCCCTCGGGTCCACCTCCGCCCACTCGAACTATGGTAACTCATTCCCAAACGCATACTCTGAAGCCCAAATCCCTCCACCATGATTTTGTTCATTATCCCTTACCAAAGGCTCTTCTCACCTCGTCCACTCCCTCCGAACCCACCTCCTACACCGAAGCCAACAAACACCGGGTTTGGCGTGATGCTATGCGTGGTGAGATCAACGCGTTAGTTCAAAATGACATGTGGGAACTTGTCCCTTACTCTCCTGGATGAATGTTATTGGCAATAAGTGGGTCTACCGCATTAAACAGCATGCAGATGGCCGTATTGAGCGCTACAAGGCTCGTCTTGTGGCCAAAGGCTTTCATCAGGCTAAGGGTGTTGACTTCCACGACACCTTCAATCCGGTGGTCAAGCCTGCTACAGTTCGTCTTTTACTATCTTTGGTTACTACTAACAATTGGGTTCTTAAGCAGGTGGATATTCAGAACGCTTTTCTTCATGATTTTTTGTCTGACAGGGTTTTTATGCACCGGCCTCAAGGTTTTCAGCATCCTGATTATCCGAATCATGTATGCCGTCTCAAACGTAGTCTTTATGGTCTTCGTCAAGCCCCTCGGGCTTGGTACTCTCGGTTTACTTCTGCCCTTACTATATATGGATTTATTGCGTCCAAAGCGGACACTTCTCTTTATATTTATCGTCATGGGACTATCTCTGTCTATGTGCTAATTTATGTTGACGATGTGATCATTACCAGTTCTTCCTCCGCCGCGGTCGATCATGTCATTCGGCATTTGGGATCTCAGTTTCCTGTCAAAGATCTTGGATCGCTCTCTTATTTCCTTGGTATTGAGGTTTTGCGCTCCTCTGATGGTATTTATCTTACACAATGTAAATATATTCTTCAGCTTCTTCAGCGCTCTGGCATGGACAAGGCCAAGCCTTCCGTCTCCCCTATGGCTGCTAAGTGTAAATTAACACAGGATGATGGTCCTCCTGCTGCTGATCCATCCTTATATCGGACCATCGTCGGAGGACTGCAATACTTACAGTTTACTCGTCCCGACATTGCGTTCGCAGTCCACAAAGTCAGCAAGTTCATGCACTCCCCCACTGAATCTCATTGGGCTGTTGTAAAATGCATTCTTCACTACCTCAAACACACCATTTCTGAGGGTCTCTTCATCTCTGGCTCTTCCACTTTGACTCTACATGCTTACTCCGACGCTGATTGGGCCTCTGACTCTGATGATCGACTCTCTATCGGGGGCTACTGTGTGTTCCTTGGTACAAATCTTGTTAGTTGGCGCTGTAATCAACAGCTTACGGTGGCAAAGAGTAGCACCGAGGCTGAGTACAAATCTCTTTCCAATGCGGCCGCTGAGCTCCGATGGCTGTTACAACTATTACGCGAAATGCGGTGTCCTATCTCCACTGCTCCTACTCTCTGGTGTGACAACATCGGTGCTACCTACCTTGCAGCTAACCCAGTCTTCCATGCCCGCACCAAACACATCGAGCTGGACTTCCATCATGTTCGTGAATTGGTCGCCTCCAAGCTCATTCACGTTGCCTTCGTCTATTCCATGGATCAACTCGCTGATGTCCTCACTAAACCACACCTCGCTTCAATGTTCTCAAGACCAATCTCCACGTCCTCTCTCTTCCCGTGGGATTGTGGGGGCGTATTGAGGATATTATTAAGGATGAATAATTATATTTTATTTTACGCTATTACTTTCCGTAACTTACTCCCCAAGATGTGTTGTACTATATAAACGTCTTGTACTCCAATGATTTGGTTAAGGAGAAATATCAATTATATTTGTCAATAATCTCTTATTGCCGACGTTGTGCAGGTCACCTCGGTCTTTTATACCTAATACGGTGCATGTCACTCTTATATCATTTAGCCAACGTGACGCATGACGGCATTGGTCTTTCATAACTGGCACACCATCTCTTTAATGCATTGCGTTGGGCTTACATGCTCGGCTTTTAGGTTTAGCATTATCCTCCTCTTAAAAGATTCATACTATCTTGCTCTCGGCAAGGCTGGGCCTGAGTCTCGTCTTAATCACAGAGTTGAGACTCATTTCTCAAAGGGGTTTTAGACTCTGTCTTGCTCTTAGAAGACTCGACCAAGGCTCCACCATAGAGCCCAGACTCATATATTGGAAGGGTTTTATACAAGTTCTTTACTTAGCCATGACATCTACAAATTCGATTGTGATATCCTACATTGGAAGTGTGGGAAACGAGGACAGCGGTCTGGGGGTCGGGGTTGATCGGACCATTTATGACTCATTTACCGCTACCAGGCCCGGGGTCTGGGAGCGTTACAGAATGATATTCAAAGCCGACTATCAGACGGATCTAAGTGCCACAGACTACCTCCAGACGAACCTAAGTGCCACAGGCCACCTTTAGAGTCCTCTGGTAGAGACGAACAGGGACAAGTCCATAGGGACAAGTCTTGGCCGTCCTGGCGAGGACAACACCCCTATAAGTGGGGAGAATGTGATATCCCATATTGAAAGTGTGGGAAGCGCATCATTGGCCACCATATAAGTGTGAGACATAAATGTCTTGTCAATTCGGATTAGCATTTTTAGACAAAGCGATGACGGCGGTCTAAGCAGTTGACCGGACCATTTATGATTACATTTGGCCCAAGCAGCGATGGGCCAGGATAATTTACGACCGATTTAAGCATTTCTTAGCAGGCGGGGTTTAGGGGCATTACATCGACCTATAAACTCATACAAGTGACATCTCATCTGGCTCCCTGTTAATTTCATACTCAAGTAAACACTTGACCAACCCTTAATATGCATATTAACTCATCTTTGATTGTAGACTCCGACTTAAACATCTCATAGTTCTTCGAAGATTAAGCTCTAGAGCCCTGACCAATATTTTTTCGGGTCTTGAAACTAAATCTCATGAACAAAATTATGAATTTTCTGCCTCTCGTAACCTATGTCCACAAATATATTTTTAACTTAATAATATTCAGTCAAAAGTTTTTGCATCTCAAATATCCACGACTTGACACTAATCTTATTAAATTTCTACTTGGTCAAAGTGTTTTATAAACTGATCAATGATTTATAAATATGTCTCGATACGAAAGTTTTTTTTTTTTTTTTTTGGTATTAATCATTTTCCTTTGCTCCATCATACTATTGCGTAACGTGGGGGGCTTTCCATATGTTTTGTTGCTTTCCTTTTTTATGAAACCATAACTAGCAACTGCTAAGCCGTCTTCACTGAAAAATCCACTTTTATGATAATTTTTAATGTATTTTGTTTTATGCACATTTTTCTTCTGCACAAAAACTATAAACCATTCTCCTTTTTCTCCTATCCCATTTTAAATAATTTCAGTTACATATATTTTTTACCATTAAATCTATAAACCTCCCAACAGTAGGAATCTTCCGGTCAACATCATTATTGTAACGAATTTGCCGCCATTACTCCTGTTTTTCTTCCATTCCCACTTCTTAGTTGGTGGAAATTTTAGTATTTTTTTTTCTTTTATGAAACGATATTATCACATATTTTTTTATTTTTTTAGCATTCGCTGCATTTTGATAAGCATCAATCATTCAAAATAGATTCAAAAACACCAAATCAACATATTAATTGTGAAGATCCTTTTCAATCAAGGCATCGAAATCCCTAGAATCTTGTATTGACATGATTTGGTTCCCACGATTCTTTTTTTTTTTTTTTTTTTTTTTTTTTTTTTTTTTTTTTTTTTTTTTTTCGAATAACGGTTCCCATTAATTTTTATTTTTTAATTTTTTTAGGGGTTCCCATGATTTTTAAAATGATCCTCAACAATTATGACACTATTTGTATAACAATAATAGACTATAAGATAAGATGATGGATATGATAATTATAAAAGTATATACTCTCATGCATATTTTAAGTTTTTATTATCTGTTAAAACATATGATCCGTGTAATAAGATATATATAATCATTCAAATTAAAACCACCATATATATATATAAAACTAGTGGTTCAATATTCCACATGGTGGGAATCTTCATCCCCTTTTGGATGTCTTTTTAGTAGTTAATTAGTAATAAACATAACACATCGAAAAATAATTTGTGTTACACTACACTTTTTAAATTATTGATTTTATCGTAAGTTGTATTAATCAATGATAATGTAAATAGTGTGTTGTGTGACCTGTATGTTACCCTTAAATCATTTTTAATTATGATAATGTAAATGTTACTGCTCAACGGTTGTGTCACAATTAATAAAAGGGCCAATACACATTTAACACAATTAATTATAATAAAATTACTGAATAATCATGATTTACGCCTAACCATAATCAAAAAAAAAAAAAAAAAAAAATTACGTATTCGTTGTGTCACGACAGTTATACCAAAAATATGCCACCAGGTATAACGGGTTCTCATCAAGTTTTAGCCCATTACACAGAAACTAATGACAAGAAAATGGTCCTTTTTGTCAATATCTTTTATATAAACAAAATTTAAATATTAAAAAAAAAAATAGAAAGCACATTCGTTACTCTACCTCCATCTAATTAGTCTCAACTCTCAACAGCTTAATTAGTGGGGGTTTGGTTTGAAAAACTATAAATCCTCCATTTTTTTGTGATTCTAAAACACAAAATTAACTGCAGAGCTTAAATATTTAAGAAAATGGCATCATCATCAACAATGTGCTTTCAATATATTTTCACACTATTTTTCATCCTATTCACATGCACAACTTTTCCT
The DNA here is from genome assembly GCA_026214975.1 of Gentiana macrophylla. Taxonomy (NCBI): domain Eukaryota; kingdom Viridiplantae; phylum Streptophyta; class Magnoliopsida; order Gentianales; family Gentianaceae; genus Gentiana; species Gentiana macrophylla. Next base: position 177,791,942 of record CM047805.1, on the reverse strand, counting down.
TCATTAGCAAGAAATATAAACAACAACCATCAAAAAAACCTGCAACCATCATCATCATCAAGAAAGTACAGTACTACTACTACCCCAAAGACACAGGCTGAAGAGTTGATTAGAGAACTCAATTTATTCCCGAAACACGACGTGAACATCAATCCACTGTATAATCATTTTCCAGATGGGATTGTTGAGAAACGTTTGAATCTTTCACTGCTCGGAGTTTCTTCTACTGGGCCTACTCCTCAAGATTTGGGTCACCATGCTGGTTATTATAAACTTGCTGATACCAAAGATGCTAGGTACTTGCTTCTCCCCCCTCTCTTTTGGTTTTCTTCATCGGTACGTACTCTTACAAAAACAAAAACGTCACCTATAAAAATGGTGTTTTTTGTAAATGACAGGCATTTGTAGATATATACGTCGACATTTACTTGTATTTACATTGCAGAGTTTTTTTTACACCGTCACGTTTTTCCTTCTTCCCTGTAGAGTGATTTTAATTTCCTAGGTAATTAATGTATGAAATGTTTGTTAGGACAATGTTAAAAGGTTAAAATATGCATGCGTTTATTAGATTAATGTTGCTTATGGGTTTGGTCCGTAATCATTTTGTCATCTGTTTAAAAGTTTATAGTAGTACTCATCATTCATCAATCATTCATTCCTAACCAACTGCTATCTAATTAATTAATTAACTCCAAATTTGATTTACAATTATTGTTGAATGATCCTTCTAAAAAGTATTGGTAATTAATGAGAAATTTACATTGTTTTGTATGAAAATGAATTATTGTTTTTTAATTTTTGGGCTTATATGCAGGATGTTTTATTTTTTCTTTGAATCAAGAAATAACAACAATACGGATCCAGTGGTAATATGGTTGACGGGAGGACCAGGATGCAGCAGTGAATTGGCTTTGTTCTATGAAAATGGACCTTACAAAATTGCCAAAAATTTGTCCCTTTCCTTAAATGACTTTGGCTGGGACAAGGTACCTAACCTTTTACATATGTCTCTACATGTTTCTGTTTTTATGGGCGTTTGTAGTCATGTAGCATCATACCAAGATATGATATATATATATATATGAGGCTCGACATTTCACATTCGACCTCTGAAAAGTCGAATATCACGTATTAAAATCGATTTTTCTAATAACGATACCTTTGGTTGGGGCACTTTCGACTTTTTGAGAGTCGAATTTAAGCTTAAAATTCGACTTTGATATTCGACCTAGCTCTATAAATTACTATTTTTTATCGTTTCTGTAAAACACTATTTTTACCCATAAAACGTTTATTGTTTTTTGCAGGTTTCAAATCTTCTCTATGTGGATCAACCTACCGGAACAGGATTCAGCTACAGTTCTGATGACAGCGATATCCGACACGATGAAACTGGTGTCAGCAATGATCTTTATAACTTTTTACAGGTATATATACGCTTATATTTAAACCGGATTTCATTATACTAATTAATTAATATAACTAACAAAATTGTATAATCTGAATGAAACAGGCATTTTTCAAGGGGCACCCTGGTTATGAAAAGAATGATTTTTATATAACTGGTGAATCATATGCTGGACATTATATTCCTGCATTAGCTTCTCGAGTTAACAAAGGAAACAAAAATAATGAAGGCATCCACATTAACCTCAAGGTTATATATATATATATATACTTATTTATCATATCAATTTTCTTTTATTAAGATTATCTCGATCGTGTGTCTAACTGTATTAATTATAATTTTTTTAATAACAGGGTTTTGCGATAGGCAATGGGCTCACAGATCCTGCAATTCAGTACAAAGCATACACTGATTATGCTTTGAACATGAAATTGATCAGTCAACAAGACCATGATGACATGGATCCTATGATTAGCCAGTGTGAAGATCAAGTCAAACAATGTGGTAATTTTTTCTCACTATTACATCATTTGTTAAATTAATTAAGAGTATTCTGAAATGAAATGGAAAGGAATAAACGAAGACGTTTTATTACATTATTACGTGTATACAAACGTGTCATTAGCTAGCGTAAGTATGGTACGCTAATTTGCTGAATTATCATGCATGGCATGCAGGTACTGATGGTGAAGATACATGTATAGACGCATACAGCACGTGCAATGAAATCTTCCAAAACATATTGGAAATTGCTGGGAACATAAATGTGAGCAATCAAAAACTATAATTGTATACAAATTAATTTGTGATCAATTTTTTTTAATTTTTTTTTGCAGTACTATGATATCCGAAAGCAATGTGAAGGCTCATTGTGCTACGATTTCTCGAGCATGGAGACTTTCTTGAATGAGGACACAGTTAAACAAGCTCTTGGTGTTGGGGACATAGATTTTGTTTCCTGCAGTTCAACCGTTTACCAAGCGATGACCGCAGATTGGATGAGGAATCTTGAAGTCGGGATTCCATCACTTCTTGAAGACAAAATCAATGTCCTTATTTATGCTGGGAGTATGATCTCATTTGTAACTGGCTTGGTAAGCTTCCATTCATCTCACTATTCTGTTAAGTTAAGACGCTGCTGTGATATGTCCAGTGATGACATCACAAAACCGGTCCCACAGAGGAAATTACTTTACAGTGACAGTCTGGCACATCACAAAACCGGTTTACCAGCCTAACACATCACAAAACCGGTCCCACTATAGAGGAACCGGTCAAGTAAGCTTATATACTTTGCTCTGAGAGCCTGACACATCACAACACCGTTCTCACTGTAAAGGATCTGGATGGTATATGAGCTATATACATTTGAGTATTGTATAGCTTTACTAGACCTAAATGTAAAAAAAAAAAACATATATGTTTGGTATGGATTTGTAGGGAACTCAAGATGGGTAGCGGATATGGCATGGACGGGTCAGAAGGCGTTTGTAGCGGCACCATCAGTAGCATTTACAGTAGATGGAGAGAATGCAGGAGAAGGAAAGAGCTATGGACCGTTGACTTTCCTCAAAGTACATAATGCAGGCCACATGGTTCCTATGGATCAACCTAAGGCTTCACTTGATATGCTGCAGAGGTGGACACATGGGAAGTCTCTTTTCAATTAGACTAATAAAATGATCATTAATTATATCAAATGCTTGTAATTAATCAATTAATGCTGCTCTGGTAATTTAAACATTACAAACATTAATCATCCAAAATTTAACAAGGAAGATGTCTTATTGAAATGTAAAGTATGATCCCTTTTGGAAATCATTTGATTGTAAAGAAAATTGCCACCTGAAATTGAATATCTGTACACTATATATTACGAATGAGCAAAAATATACACAGTATTTTTGCAGTGAAACAACCAGTACATACATAGTACAGCTTTCGAATTATATCTCATACCTTTCTTAATCATTAAAAAAAAAAAAATCAAGCAATCTGTTTAGTGAAACATACAGTTTATAAGACCGGTCGATCGTAAAAATAATTATTGTTGATGCATAGTTGGAATAATAATCAAGCAATGATTTCATGTTTTACACATGGTGCCCGGAAATGAAATAACATATCGTTTTAAATATATATTGACATTAATTTATCTTTTTATTTATCATTTATCAAATTTCGTACATAGCCTTAAATAGGCATAACACTGACTTAATAACCGAATTACTAATGTCCTAAAAGCATAGAGTAAAATATGAAATATTGGAGTTTGGGCAACTGCTGGTGCGATGGCGGTGCCGCTAGCTTGTGCGCTGGGTTTTGGCCTATCTCTCCAATTTCAGGTCGCGTTCAGTATTTTGACCTTATATTCATTTATACACTCTGATTTGACGATTCAAAATGCATTGAATATCTCGTTTCGAATCTTACAAGTTTTTTTTGAAAAAAAGTTCAAGCCCAAATCGTAATGCAAAGCCTTCGAAACTGCATTCCAAATTCGATCACTTATCAGATTTTTTGGTCCAGTCATGGTCTTAAATTAATACTTCAGCCCTGGTCATATTGGACTTTAACCTTCTTAATTTTTCGACCCAAGTATTTTCTTGCTGGGCCAACCTCATTCTCGGCATCAGTATTTTCGTGAACAAGTCAATTCTCTTAATTATATCTATACATAAAGCAATAAGATGGAAAATAATATCTATTATTATATAAGTTGTTGTTCTAAGTAATTTTTCATTATTTGTTCTCTTTAGTTATTATAATATTTAAGACAAATCACCCTTGCTTTAATTAACCTAAACTAAGAACACAAGTAACTTTAGTACTTGAACAAATTTTTAAGGGATCGACCCTATACTTACCTATAAAATATTATACAATGTATACTTGCTAACATTTTGTTGGATATAAAGCGACCACGTTGATCTACATGTTCAACTCCATAAACGTGCACTTAACACCAATGAATTCCCTATTATTTTTGTCCCTGCGTTTCCACACATAACCAAGCGGGCCCCGTGGGCATAGTTCAGTGGTAAATAACAAGAGTGTTATGGTGTGACAACTCGCTTTCACCATTTTTATTTTTTTTTTTTTTTTCGTGTTCTTATTCCGAGACCATAATTACCATATTCCGACGTAATTTTCGGAAATTCACTAGTTTTCGAGAAGCGTTTACCGTTGTACTATAGTAAGTAATATATAAAAAATTGTGGGCCTATAAGAAAGAAGAGAGGTCTAACACTTAAGAGTGGGGCCCAATACTTGGTTTTTTTGTTTTTTTGTGTAGGTCAATAAAAAAGAAGAGATGCCCAACACTTGGTTTTTTTGTTTTTGTTATTAATTGTGCTGGAAGCATAACATTTGAGAGTGGGACCCAATACTTGGTTTTTTTTTTGTGCTACATATAAGAAAGGAGATCGCCCAACACTTGGTTTTTTTGTTTTTGTTTTTAATTGTGCTGGAAGCATAACATTTGAGAGTGGGACCCAATACTTGGTTTTTTTTGTGTGTGGCCTATAAGAAAGGAGAGATGCCCAACACTTGGTTTTTTTGTTTTTGTTTTTAATTGTGCTGGAAGCAGGGGTTAAACTCGGGATCTCCTGCTCCGATATCATATTATGATCAAACGCTTATTGTTGTACTAAAAACCAATTGATGTTAGTAAATGTGCTAATATATTTTCTTATATCATGCAGCGGCCTCCTTGACATTTTTTTCTTTCTTCAACCTATAGCTCTGATAGATGTTGTCCTTTTTTCCCAATAAATTTGATTGAGCAATCATTTACTTAAAAAAAATCATTTAAAAATAGTCATTTTTCTTGATTTATTTTTCTTTATATAAATTACGATATATATCACCATCAAATATAACCCCACCCACGCCAACAAGACTTGGCTCAAATGGTAATTACCGCGACCCTTGACCTGTGTTTTCGTCAATAAATTTGATTGAGCAATCATTTACTTAAAAAAAATCTTTTAAAAATAGTCATTTTTCCTGATTTATTTTTCTTTATATAAATTACGATATATATCACCATCAAATATAACCCCACCCACGCCAACAAGACTTGGCTCAAATGGTAATTACCGCGACCCTTGACCTGTGTTTTCGTCAAATATATATATATATGACCCTTGACCTGTGTTTTCGTCACAAAAAGCCGTATGCAAATTTAATATGTATACTACTATGTATGATATATATATATATATATATATATATATATATATATATATATATATATATATATATATATATATATATATATATATATATATGTGTCGCCTGTTCAATTGTTACAAAAGAGTCCGTGTAAATTTGCACGGACTTGTTGACCCAACCTGATATAAATAAAGTGGTGTTAAAAGTGAAATGAAAATACTACTTGGATTCAAAATATAAATTCATTCTGCTCATTAAAAATATAAATTCATCTTAGTTTTTTTTTTTTTCATTCTATAATATAAGTCATTCACAATTAATACCAAGAGAAAGATTAATGAACATTTTTCCTTATCTTCTTACTCTAGTTTATATCAATCCAACCACTTTTATTTACTCCACAATTGTTGCATTTATGATAGTCAAGGGGGTATTAAACATTTTATCCCTACATTAATTACATTTAACTACTTTTTTAATCAGTGTGAAAATTCTAGGATGACTTATATTTTGGACCGGAGGTAGTACTATTTAACACATACTTCCAACGATTACAAGACAAACTAATTTGAAAAGAAAATGGTGTAATGTGATGTGGTAGTATGATAGATGAGCAAATCCAAAATGAGAGAGAAGTAGGATATACTCCACAGGTTTGTGTGGTAGTACTATATCTCATCGATATTCGATAAAACAATATGCTTGTATCGAGATGAATATATTATTACTAGTAATATTTAAACAGCACAAGAATGCATGGATGTTTGTGTTATTAATTATTTAAAGTAAAGTCAAAAGTTTGAGTATTAAGAAGAAGAAGAGTTCTTAAGTATTATAAGAATAGGGAGTACGTAGTAATTAATAAACCCAACGAAAATAGAAAAAGAAGAAGAAGAGTATAGCAGATCGAGCAGAAAGAGGAAAATGGCAGCAGCTTACAGTAATGTACCGGCCGGCCAAAAGGAAAATCACATTCACAACAGAGTTTTGTTGTCAATCTCAATAGTATTCTTGGTGTGTGTGTCGGTCAGCAGCTTAATGGAGCCCAGAAGATTCTCTGTTTACAGAGACTTGTTTAGTAATAATATCCGCCTCCCAGTCCCAGTCCCAGTCCCAGACCCAGTCCCAGAAAGTGGCAATGGCGGCCAAGAAGAGTTGTTGAAGAGTAGTACTTGTGATATATATAAAGGGAGATGGGTGAAAGATGAAAAGTACCGCCATCCTCTTCTTTATTATAATACTGCAGGGTCAGGGTCAGGGTCAGGGTCATGTCCATATGTTGATGAGGGGTTTGATTGTCAAAGTAATGGAAGGCCAGATTCTGAGTATTTCAAGTGGAGGTGGAACCCTTTTGGTTGTCATCTTCCCAGGTAATCCTTCCATCCATCCCCTTTGTTTCATCAAGGAGGTATATATATATATATTCTTCTGATAATACATAGTATTATATATTGTAATTAATGAAACTAAAAAATAAAAAGTATGTTGTAATTAAAGGTATTAAATTACTGTACAATAGATGACATGTTAAATAGTTAGAAGGGTGAGGGTATATATGGGTGTTCGAGAGGATTTCGGGTCAAGCATAAGGATAACGGTAAGGTTAGAGGTAAAGAGGAGAAAGTAGGATGGAGTCCTATTCCGAGGGGGGTAGTGGTGTGAATTAGGTGCTCTGGTGAATAGAAATTATGATGCAACAGTTATTTAAAAATAAACTCAAAACCGTTTTATATGGTTTTCAAATTTGTAACTTAAACTGTGACGAATTTTAGGTTAAAACCAAATGCGCCATCCTGTTTGGTTTGACTTGGTCTCGTTTTTTCATGATTTTCATTGACAAATAAACTTATTGATTTGAAATCACAACTTATCTAAGAATAACATATGATAATATATGTGATACATCAATACTATTATATGAGTGAAGCCAAATAGTTGATTTAAAAAACTATTTATATTGAACTACTATATGCTCATACCAAAATAATATTGCAAAACCAATCATTCATCGACCATCATCCAAAATAACGAACGCGATACCTACTTACCAAACTTCCTACCTAAGAAAAACGAGACAATAAAAAATTGTATCTTACTCAATTCAATTCATCAATTAAGATTTAACATCTGGATATTATTCATATTTAACTAACACCTACAATATTGAATAACTTAAATAAGGTCAGAATATGTTTAAAACAAAATAGAATGTGAGCGGATAAAAGTGAACGTATTTATAAGTGGGAGAGTGGTGAAAGGTAATTAATTTTTGCACATATCATAAAAATGCCGAGTTATCGATCACTAATATATTAGTGCTGGGGAAGCAGAAAGAGAAGAGAGAGTTGTGAGTAGTGACTTATGAATTAATTTGTGTTGTGTTGTTTTCTTAAGAAATCGGAATATTGAAGATGACTAGGTCTCGGTGGAAGGATCCAAAAAGTTGAATGTTTAGGATATAAAATGAATGATGAATCACAAATGCATTGCAAATACGAAATGTAAATTAGGTGAGTTGGAACGAATCAAGTAACACGATAGTTTATATCATTAACAGAAGTAGATATCTTGTCTGATCCGATTTAAAACGGTTTTCATTCTTTTCAAATCGAAACCAAATTCTATCAAACGGTTTTTAGTTATATGAAGTCTATGATGTTCCTTTGATTCTGCTGTATACTCATCCCTATAAATTATAATGCACAACAACAACAGATTCAACGCAACAGATTTTCTGGTTAGAATAAAAGGGAAGAAATTAATGATGGTAGGTGACTCCCTTACCCGAAACCAGTTTGAATCACTCCTTTGCCTGTTGCGTGCTGCCCTTCAAAATACAAGCAAACTGTATGAACTCAATGGTTGCAGCATTACTAAAGGCAGACGCTTTCTCACTTTCAAATTTGAGGTAATTTACAAATTTTTTAACGTTTAAAAAGGCACTTTGAAATCATATTGCAATTTGATTTGCCTCGTTTTTTGGTATAGGAATATGACTGCACAGTGGATTATGTTAGATCACATTTCCTTGTTAAGAAAGGAGTCGGTTCGAAAGGACAAGGAAAAGGGAAACCGAATTCAACTCTGTCTTTAGACATAATTCACGAATCATCTGATCGTTGGAAGCAAGCTGACATTCTGGTTTTCAACACAGGCCACTGGTGGACTTATGGAAAGACTGCCATGGGGTATTTCACTTCAACTTTCAGAATCATATTTCTCCTTTTCCCTTTTGTTGTAGTAGTAGATACTAGATACCGTAGAACAAACTAAATCTGTAATATCAATCAATGGGCGTCTTTAGTGACAACACACTAGATTTACTGTTTTTGACACCACATGGACATGGTAGATGGTACAATCAACTTTTGCACAATCGATTCTCACAATCAAACCCTTTTTTCCAGTTGATTGTTTCCATTTTGGTGTCATGCTATAACGAGTGTGATGCTTAGGCACCCTAATTCAATAGAGAAGACAGTTGATTAAGTGCATTGCTAATTGTAAATAATCTGCAGTTTTAAGACAAGATTCTTATTAAGGAATAGTGGTATGCAGAAAGAACTATTATAAAGAAGGTGATTATATCTATCCTCAGCTTGATTCTATGGAAGCGTACAGAAAAGCTCTAAAGACATGGGGCAAATGGATTGACCAAAATATAAGTCCTGCAACTCTGGTATTTTATCGCGGCTACTCTTCTGATCATTTCAGGTACTTAATTAAAATCATTTCCAATAAGCTTTCTAAATCATAATCCTAAATAAAGATTGATTTTTTCTTGTTTATTTACCTTGAAAATGAATTCTTGATTGAAAGCAGAGGTGGAGATTGGGATACCGGTGGAACATGTGTTGCAGAGAAGGAACCTTTTGAAAAGGGCAATATCATTGATACCTATCCTTTGAAAATGAGGATAGTTGAAGAAGTGATCCAACAAATGCAAGTGCCAGTTGTGATACTAAATGTAACTACACTAACAATGTTTAGAAAAGATGGCCACCCTTCTGTATACGGCAAGAAGGTCGTTGATCATGGGCTGAATGTCTCCAAGGTAAGAGAAGATTGCAGCCATTGGTGTCTTCCTGGCATCCCAGATGCTTGGAATGAAGTATTTTACGCCGCTTTAGTGGCAAAGCAAACTTCTTTGGCTACTTAATAACCAATAATATTGACCATTTTCCATTGGAGTGGTTACCATAGTTAGTTATCAGTGTGACAGAACTTCAAAGACACAATTTTATACACAAACATCATCTACAGCCGTCGATAAACTAATGGATTCCACTGACTGATGGTTATAGATCGTGGTTTCCAAATGTTGTGTCACTGAAGTTGTGTGTGTATCATTGCATAAACACAAGAAAGAATATATTGATAGCCAAAATCAGTACACTGGTTTTGAAGTTTGGCCACAAATCGGCGGTGATTAATTTCTACACCACCAACAAGAAGAAGAAGAAGAATATCTTTACATCCACAAATTTTCTGTGAATGACAGCTAAATCAGCAATCTTTGCATAGAAATATTATAATGAACAAATTGGTTAGTCATTTGCTTTCGAATTTCGGGTAAGAAATGGAAACAGTTGATTGAGAAGATGGGGAAAATTCTACAGATATGGCATCTCCTGATTGCTTTTCAATGTTCTGCTTTATTAGAGCCGGTCGTATCAGCTCTCCTCTAACTTCAGTCTTGCATGTTAGCATCGCGACAACTTCAGACATTGGTGGTCTCAAATTGGCATGTGGTTGAAGGCATAAGAAAGCCAGATTCAGCATTTGCATCACGTCCTTCTCCGCCACCTCATCATCACGTAAATTCGGATCTAACAAATCCATCAGCTTCGATTTCTCATTTAGCTTCCATGCCTAATAAACACAGGCAGACTAGTTAGAAAGAGACAGACAGATTCATAATGCATTTGTGAGGCTTAAAAGTACGTGACAACGTAAATAAAACGTCGAATGCATTACATATTCGGGTAGGTATTGCATCTCCATCGGCAACTCATAATCTGTATTCTTCCTGCAGCTGATAATCTCCAGCACCAGAACCCCAAAACTGTAGATATCTGCCTTCTCTGAAAGTTCTCCTCTAATGGCATATTCAGGTGCTGTGTAACCTCTATAAAGATAACAATTCAACTCAATATTACTATAACCATGAACCCTTTTTTAGGTACAATAGATCCAACAACTGAAAGTGGTTTAAATAAGAAAACATGTTGCACAAAAGACGCTTACAAGGTCCCACCAAATGTAGCACTGAGGAAAGCTTGGTCTTCAGGGAAAAACCGGGCTAAGCCAAAATCTCCGATTCTTGGTTGAAATTTGTCATCAAGAAGAATGTTGCTTGCTTTGATATCTCGATGTACGATTCTGAGGTGCGAATCCTCATGTAAGTATTGCAGCCCACGAGCAACTCCAAGAATTATTTGGCAACGCGTATTCCAGTTCAAGAATACATCTTTTTTCCCTGTAGAAGCATTAGTATAGTAATCTGACAAATACTAATGTAAAAATGGAAAACCTTGACAGATATCTTAACAACGTATGTAAGCCAAGAAGAGAGGGAAAAAAAAAAAAAAAGAAGGTAAAGAGCATGTCGAAAAAGATCACAAGCATATACCATATACAATGAGATCCAAACTGCCATTCTTCATGTACTCATACACAAGTAACCGTTGAGCTCCATCCGAGCAACACCCCAACAAACGGACTAAGTTCTTATGTTGTATGCTCGTGATCATTTTCACCTCTGCAAGAAATTCTGATTCTCCTTGTTGTGATTTACCTAGAGACAGCTGCTTCACAGCAACCAATCTTCCATCTTCCAGCTTCCCCTGTTATAAAAAAGGTACAGTACTATTTCAGTCACCCGTATGATGAACCGAAACGAAGTACGGCGTGCTATTATATGAGCCGCCGATTAGCCTATGGTATTGAGAATTGAACAACTAGTTATCTGTACCAGAAATACAGGTCCAAATCCACCTTTTCCAAGCAGATTACTGCTGCGGAAATTCCTAGTAGCTTTCTTTAGTGTCTGGAAATCAAAATGGATTATGTCATGGAGAGTGCTGCTGAAACCTTGAACTTTGGCTGCCAGTTCTGGACAAGAAGTATATATATCATTATCAGATACCCTTGTAATAAAAGCGTTCCACTAGTATCCATGACTATACTTACTTTCTGGTGGACTGCCACCCTTCAGCTTGTGAGCAATGAATTTTTTCAAATCTGCTGTCTTCACGAATTTCTTTAGTACAAAGAATATGATCAAGAATATTACGAGCACAATCATCCCACCGAGGAAGAAGAATAAGGCTGAGGATATCTGATCAAAGGACGAGCTCCCCGCCTCATGTTTTGAGGCTGACGGAGTGGTACCTGAACCTATAAACAAAGGTAAACACGGTGTTCACTGAGGTCGGTGAACTTTCAAACATGTAGTGCATACTGCATAAACAAAGCTTCATACATGCAAGTGTGCAAGAGGCTGTAACTCAATACACACAAAATCTCCTCTGCCATTATCTAACTACTGAAGTATGTCTATGAAAGATTGAAATCATGGTGTCACTTGAACGTTAAAAGCGATATTTCCCTTTTAACTTGTCAAAAGCACATTCATGAACTTTAAGCAATGTAAAAGAAAACCATTAGCATCTGATGCATTTTATGGCTAAACTCATAGGAGAAGATCAACCCCTAAGTTTTGCACAATGGTTGAGGAAATCTATCAAACACTTGGTAGTGTATGAAAAGCTACAACCGCGTATGACTCAACCGGCAATTAATGGATCATCAACATTGCTGAGAAATCTAGTCTAGCACTATGTACTTTAACTGCCTTAGATCTGTTAAGAACTATAATGATTATGCCTAGCACCCTCAAATCTCATTAGTTGTTCGAATTAACAAAATTCTACCTTTTGCAGAACCAAAGTTTCCTACAAATCATCTTCTTCCACTACCAAAACATATCATCAGGCTACCAGAAAAGAATGAAACTTTGAAATTAGAAACAAAATCACATATGTGCATGAGTGCATTGCAGTACACGACCATTTAGTACATTTGAAGTAAAAAGTACAACAAGAAAAAGAAAAAAATAAACACCCAAATCAGGAAAATCCAGATAAAGAAAAATAAAAGAAAGTAAAGGGATCCCATTTCATGAAGCAGCATACCAGTGACTTCTAGACCAAGACGAGCCATAAGAATCCCCTCAAATCACCATAGATAGATTGATAGAAGGAAGATGTAAGCTTTTTTTTTTTTTTCCTTTTTCTTTTGACTGGTTCTGCATGTGAGAAATATATTGGAATGCAGGCTGTGAAAAGCTGTACTGGGAAGGAGGAAGAATATATGCAAAGGTAAATACTATCAATTTTTAGCCGTTCTTGCTATATTTTTGTTTGAGCTTGTTGTTTTGGCGCCTTTTGGAAGGAGTCCAATGTCCATGACCTCTTGTTGATCTTTCTTTTTTATTTTATTTCTTGAAAAAAAGTATATATTATACTATGATCCAATGGTTGATCAATTTAGCATGAAGAAGAATTATGGGTGTATTGGTTTAATCCAATCCAATCCAATCCAATCCAATCCAATGAAAAGTTTGGGAGTGTATGTTGAAGGATTATGTTGTATGGTTGGCTGTTTATAATCTTTCCACGTGCTACTTCCTCTCCTCCGGCAGTCGGCATTGGGCGGCTCTGTCAATAACATAAAGTGTTTTATCATTTTGTACTGCATATTTCATTTTTCTTACTAAACTTATATGATTAGTATTTTTCTAAGGCATATAATTATCATTTTTGAGGCGATCATAATCATAATTTAAGTCAATCATAACTGATATGTCAAAATTGGCAAAGTCTCACCAATTCCAAAAAAGAGCCCTTAGATTCGAACATGACTCATTCATAAACTCATGAATGGATAGGTGCTCTTCACCAAATAAAGCTGTCATCCCTCTATAAGTTGGACCAAGCCGAGCACAATACAGCTCACCTCAGGCCTCTACAATTCTCATCATTGGCCAAGGCAACGGGAATGAATCGGCGAACATCCAGCTCGATACGAAACATTGGGGGCCGACCTGCTCGTCATCTATCAGCTCGAACAAAGCCCGCTCAACTAGACAACATAGTTCATAAACGACACTTGCCAATTGAGAACCAAAAGCGAGCTCGCCCGTTAGCTCACCAGCCCTCCAGCTCGCCAGCTCGTCCGACAGCCTGGTAACAACCTGGTGACAACCAACTCATGGCCTCTATAAATAGCAGCATCACACATTTGACAAAAATATGATCTCTCGTTTTCTTAAAAAACTACGTAACTCGTCTTGATCCCTTGCAAGCTAAGGTATGTAGGCAGTCTTTTTGAGCCCAGTTCATAATCATAAACACATAATATTTCCTTCATCTTGCTCTTAAAGATCTTCATATTTGTTCTTAAGCGCCGTTGCGCAACCACCGGAACAATCACTCACTCTAGCCAGATATCTACCTTTAAATGTACCCCAAACTTGTTGGTGATATTTTTGACATCATCAATAACTAATGATAAAGAATATGTTGTGAATTGCAATAATGTCACCTTAGAATTTTTTTTCTTTTGTAAAGTTACTCTTTTGTTTACTTGCAACATTTTAAAGTATGTTGCCATCATAATAATTGTGTCACAACATGCGACACAACACAATTTTATAACATTGATGATAATGAGTCTATATCGTAATCAATGTTGCTTACCTAATATCGATTATAAACAATGTGCAAAATTATTTTCAATTACTCGTTGTGTCGTAGTAACATTACTCTGAGAATTGATTGAGCAAAGATGGCAATACTATTTATGGTGCGTTTGTATTATTGAAATCAAATAAAATGAATTAAACTAATGGAATGCAAAGGAATGAACGTGATTTCATTTCTACGTTTAGCACACAAAATGATGAAATGTATAAAATTTTATAATATTTGGCAAATGATACGGTGAGTGATGGTAGTATGTGATGACAAGTGTGTGTGTCAGGGGTGGTGGGGTGTGCGAAGGTGGGTGCAGCAGATGGAATCGCACACTACACTGTCACCACCACCGCCTACTCTATCACCACCACCATGGTTATAGCCCCAAAACATAGAAAACAAATAGGCAAAGCCTTATTAAAACCTTTAAAAAAATTATATAAAAAAACACACCTTCGATTGATGATTAAAGAACAGTGTCGTTCATGAAATGAGGAGAAAGAGAAATTCCTCGAGAAAATGAGCCTCCCCCTTCCATAAATATTGCACAGCTCAATAAGTTTAAAAATGATTTGATTAATTATTCAAATAGTTTAACTTGAGCTTGGATGTGACAATCGAATCATATTAATTATTATTTTTTGGAATAGAATACGACGGTAACCAGGGCCGACCGCAGGGATATAAGAATACTTGTCGAAAACTTGTGAAATTTTGTATTATAACTCAATATAGATTAATATGAATCACTATATTAAAATAAGCGAGTCAATTTCATATATTTATTATTATGTATACGAGAAAAAAAAATCTAATAATTTTTTAGCGGTTACATTTACCGCAGTTAAGGTCTGACCACCGGCAGCGATAAGCGAATCGACCTGTTCTTTCATGAAATTTTCCTGTGCTTTCAACTTGCAAAAGAGTTTAAATCGATTTTTTTCAAGTTTGAGCTCGTGCAAACCACACCGAATATTAACCGAAATGATATTGAGTTTTAAAATATAATAATCGACTAGTTTGCGAGTTTATCGAGCTATATTAAATAACTAGTTAATTGATTACATCTATGAAATTTATTATCATAAAATATTTTATATAAACCATTTTTTTTTTTTGTTGAGAAAAATAAACCATTAAATATTAGTAGAGTTAAGTGAGAATTAGATTAGTCGAATTCGATTTTATCATATTTTATAAACACTAAACGAATTCTAAACAAACTGAGCTTACGGGTCGAATTGAATTGCATCGAGTAGTTAACGAGTTGAGTTCGATTTTGTTTCGTTACGACACGATCGATATTGAATTGAGTTTTGAGCCCGATTTTTTTAATCGATTTCGAGCCCGACTTTTTTCAATCGAGTTCGAGCACCAGAAAGGATCGAATCGGCTCAACTCAGCTCGACTACACAGTCAATTTTAGGAAATCACCTGGTAAGGCGGAGCTCCGATGCCGTGGTGAACCGATTAATGACACATTCGTCCGTCGATAAACCGGCACCCCAATCCATACCAAAACTCCCTTTTGCTTCAAGTCAAGCATACCCACCCCCCATTCTCGCTCTTACCTTTCTCATCGTCTTCTTCCTTTCCACATCATTCTTTCCTCTCTCTTTTTCCCCCTCTTTTCTCTGAATCCCATAGAAACTGAAGCAAAAAGAAGCAAAATCTTTGAGTGCTGAAGATGGCGTACGTAGATCATGCTTTCTCAATATCTGACGAGGATATAATGATGGGGACTTCTTACACTGTCAACAACCGGCCCCCGATCAAGGAGATCGCCCTCGCTGTCTCTCTTTTAGTATTCGGTACTCTGGGTATCATTTTAGGCATCTTTATGGCCGTCAATCAAATAGGCGGTGATCGAGCTCACGGTCTGTTTTTTCTCTATTCTATTTATCCGAATCCCTTATTTTGTTTTCCAATTTCATCTTGTGACTTCGAATTTTCGCTTTTGTGTCTGTTTATGGCATGGTTATTTTGCTGAAATGTGTGTTTAGGGTGGATTTTGTGTGCGTGTACATAAGCTTCATTCACTGAAATCATTGGTAGTTTAATTAGCTGTTGTAGTGCTGTTATTTTCTTTATTGCCCTTGAACTGGCTCTCATCGTCAGTTTCACCATTCAACTGGGTACTTATTGTTCTTAGCATTTTTGGTAGCTAATGTTAGGCTTTGTCGAAAATCCTCCTTTCTAACAAAGTAAGCAGTAATATTGAATGCAATTTGTTGCTGATGTAAGTCAAGTTGCAATCTTTTTTCCTGTTTTTGTTGTATTGGTTGATTTTCTGCACTTATGGTTATTTACTATGGGAAATGCAGGATCGTTTTTTGCTGTTTTGGGGGCGATACTTTTCATTCCGGGGTTCTACTACACACGTATTGCTTACTATGCTTACAAGGGGTACAAAGGTTTCTCTTTCGCCAACATTCCAGCTGTCTGAGGAGTTATGTCTTGTAGCTACACTGCTTCTCCCTTTTTGGGTATGGATTTTTAGAAACAATGTATCTATACATGTAACATAATGTCACAATATGGAAATAATGCCGTTTATGCAGTCTTTGTAAGTTTCTGTCTCTGTTTTTTCTTGTGTTACCATGGTTACGTAAGCATATATTACGGATAGATTTTTCCTTTAGTTACCGTGCATGCATTATCTTTGTATATGCTTAACATTTATCATCACTGCTCAGCTTCACAGAATTATGAAATGTGGTTCATGTAGTTGAATCCGTGAGATAAATTAAGCATCTCATTTGTACTCAAAGTCATACTAATCAAAAAATGAAAGCAGGAGAAACATGTGGTCAGGTAAGACGTAATTAGAAGGTAAATTTTTTAAGAGCGCGAAAGAAATGCCATACTGTTTAGCCAGTGATAAGTTCAAAAATAAATGGCATACTATTCAGCCAGTGATAAGTTGGAAAATAAATACCTAATCTTTTCCAATTTGAAGGTAGCAACTGGACTTGCTGTAGATTTCCTTTTATTTTCCTTATTATAAGTGAAATGAAGGTGTTTTATTTCCTTGACAACATTGTATCCCTCTAGGTTTCTCTGCGAGCATAAGATAAGGGGATGTTTTTTTCTTTTTAGTAGCTGGCCGTTCTGTTGGAATATTACTACTTTTCATTTTGTGTCTGATTGTAGAATTTAATTAACAGTGCAATAATAATTTAAACCGTATTGAAATTTTCAACTAGCATATATGTCTTTTTTCTTTCTTTTTTTTGGTCTTCTTCCACATCTTCGGTCTTACTCTCCCGCGCTTAAAAGCGTCTCCTTTTGTATAATGCAATGTATAATAGTCGCATCTAGAAAACGCCTTTGGACAAAATTGTACCATATCAACCGCGTGTTCCTCATTTTACCATCAATACGGATCACACCCTACTTTCTTCATAGCTTGTTAGATATATCCATCAGTGTGCTAACACATCGACCTGTCATCCACATTGCACTATTATTCAGTCATATCTTATGTGTCTGCTAATCAGACACATTAATATTGCTAACTTTATTACTGTCCTATAGAACCTGCTTTTAAGTTT
Source organism: Gentiana macrophylla (assembly GCA_026214975.1). Classification (NCBI taxonomy): domain Eukaryota; kingdom Viridiplantae; phylum Streptophyta; class Magnoliopsida; order Gentianales; family Gentianaceae; genus Gentiana; species Gentiana macrophylla. The sequence goes on along the minus strand of CM047805.1, from coordinate 177,774,042 downwards.
TATAGACACCTTATGATTGATCTAGACACGTTTGTTCGCTTTTAAACCCCTTTCTGGATTGCAAAGTTGGGATCTTATCATTCAGACAAAAGATATAGGCATCCAACACTAGAAGCAGGACAATGCAATGTCCATATCTCTCCCCGTTTCATTGTTGCATTTAAATCCTATTCCACTTCATAGTGCCTCTTGTTTACATGCCGAAAGCTGTGCCATTCTGATTAACGTAACCTTAATAAGTACGTACGTGAGGAATTAGGTCCTGATTAGATTGAAACATCCTATTTTTCCAGAACCAAACTCCACCCGATTTCCAGTAAATTTTACTCCCATTTCTGTTTTACCATGGACCACCCAGGCCTTGAGATAGATTGAAGTCTCTCCACTGGGTAACATGCAAAAAGGGGAACCATCGATGCCGTGGGCGTATAAAATTTGATACAAAATATATGCAGTTTTAGAAGTTTTTCTAATGGTTTTGTCTTTCACCATCTGTGTTGAATCAAGTTCAGTCTGAAGTACTTTTGTCGTTGTGGAATAGCAGTGTCCATACTCCATAGATCAAATGGAATTAGTGCTTTGAAGAACTGATCTAAAAATCATTCAAGTGCTACTGCTGTGGATTTGCAAGAAAACCAAATATTTAATGTATATTATCCTTATTATTATGAGTATAACTAAAGCAGAGTAGTTACCTTACCTAAAGCATGATGTTGTAAATGGGAAGAAGAAAGATAGGTGAGGTGGGTGGTACATTAGAACTTTGAAAGATATGCTTTGCGGCATATCATATCTCGTGAGTTATTGTATACTTGAGATATGCTAACCGAGCTTAAGCTGGGTACCTGTGTGCGAGAAAGGAAATAGGGGTCGAAGATGTAGTTTTACTACGAGAAATCGATGACCAGCAATGAAAAATATTATCTGGCATTGCTCATACCTGGAGAGTCTTTCTGTGCACCGAACCGTTGGATGTACGACATGTGTACAAAAAGACAAGATAGTATTTCTCTTCTACACATGTAATGCAATTAATAGTGTAGTGCATAGCGGAGGGGGCAGGTAAGGATTTCTCTCTGATCTAGTCCTATTCGGGGAATGCGAGTCCTAGGGTTTGCTCAACGATGTCTTTGTGTTAGATTTGGATGCTAAGCATCCTACGTTACGTGAGATTTCTAGTATAGCTCCTAGTTCCTGTGCCTTTGATGGAACTAAGTTGATAGTCTCTGGAGGTTGTGCTGATTCTGGAGTACTTCTCAGTGGCACGCTCCTCCTTGATCTCTCTACGGAGAAGCTGCCTGTATGGCGAGAGATGCTTGTAGCATAGACCCCACCATTTTGTTTCGTTCACACGTTACGGCCTATGGTGGTAGGAATGTTTTGATGTTCAGTGGTCGGTCTCATGAAGGGTGGTCCACTGCGGTTTAGATAAAGTGATGTCTGTATATTGGACTTAAGCGAGGAGGAGCCTTGTTGGAGATGCATAACAAGTAATTCAATGCCCGGTGCTGGAAATCCAGGTGGCATAGCTCCTCCTCTAAGATTTGATCATGTTGCAGTGAGCCTACCCTACCTGGTGGCAGAATTCTGGTGTTTTGGTGGTTCAGTAGCAGGTCTTCACTCAGCTTCTCAAGTGTATATTCTTGACCCTACAGAGGAGAAGCCCACGTGGAGGGTTCTGAACTGAACGTAGCCGGAAGACCACCGAGGTTTGTGTGGGGACATAGTACCTGTGTTGTAGGAGGCACTAGGGCTATTGTAAATTGATGGTCAAACAGGAGAGGAGTGGATGTTTAGTGAGCTTCAAGAACTTGCTATGACTAGCAGTTTCAACTCTCATTATCTTGATTGAGTGGTGCATGTTTGTTTGGCAAGGCTTTTCGATAATCTTTTTCCCTTCTGGGCTAGTAATAATGATGGAGCAAAATGGGTAGTTTTAGATTATCTTCAATTCTGATGCAGTTTAGATTTTGTGTACTTTGAAACTCATTCAGAAGTTGCATTTGCATAATAAGAAGAGAAACAGATTAAACAAAAGCTTTTTATCCTTTTGCTGTTTCCAATAAAAGCTATTGATGATGCCATGTCAGCCCAATGGTGTGGTTTGTGGTCTTTGAAGATAACATGTCATTTCGGTGTGGCTGATGACCGTAGAGTCTGACTCTTGTTGGGCAGTTAGAGTCTGATCGAGAGCTCTCAAACACAATGCTTTCTCAGAATAATCAAATCTGGAATCTTCAAAAGCATTTTTAAGTCACTAATTAGTTTTGGAGTATTTTGGCTATAACTGACAGCAAAAGGCTTCCAAAATCCTAGCTGGAGATTTTGTCAGAACAATTTGGTGAATGATTGTGAAAATTCCTCCGTAGTGGCCATAGGAAAATAATTCATTGTCTCAAAGGACTTCTCTGCATCGAAGCCTTGGAAGAAGTAGACTTGGGCGGTTCCGGTTCAAAATCCGGTTCGGACCCGCCGGTTCGGTTCTAACTCAGGCGGTTCCACGGTCCCTGGCCCCGAATCCGGTGATTCGACCAGGCCGGACGGAACCGAACCCGAACAGTTTTTTTTTTTTTTTTTTTCTTCAAAAGTTGACCAACGTACATATATTCAAAAATTATGAATAAATTTTATTTTATTTTAAAATATCACACTATAAATACATATCTATTTCATCATTTTTTACCCACAATTCTCTTCTATCTCTCATATTCTAACTCTCATATTATAATATTATCTACCAATATAATATATTCGGATAGTGATTTGAAATTGTTCTGAATAAATTCGTTTACTTTATCACATTCGAAATATATTATTCATTAAGATATAAAATCTACTTATATACATAATATTATAAGTATAAATAATCGTAATCACTATATGAAATATAAGTTTAATTTACTTACAAATCAATCAAGAAAAATAAACAATTAGAAAACTATATTCTTTAATTTACTTACAAATTATCTAGAATATAAGTTATGAAATTAAATATTATATATAGATTGGTTGAAATTAAATATTATACAAGCTGTGTTTTTTTTTTTTTAAACATAGTTATGAAATTAAATATTATATATAGTTTAATAACCAATTAGAATTTATTATTAATTTTAACCTAAGTTATACAAACTTTGTAAAAAAAAATTGATTTTTTTGGAACCGTGATCTAAATCGTCTGGACATGGGAACCGTCGAGACCCGGACCGACCGGACCGGGAAATCGCATAACCATGTAGGTTCCTCTGAACCGCTAGAAATTGAACCCGAGCGACGGCCTTCCCATTTTTGACCCGAACCTGGAGGGTCGCTTACATGGATCCGAACCGCCCGAAACCGGTCACGTCTAGGAAGAAGTCTTGGGGAAAAGGGATGAAAATTGAAGCCACTATCCAAGAATTTGTTTAACATCCTTCTATTTTTGCTGACATGTCAATAAAGTCCAAGAGATAAAAAAAAAAAGCTATTATGTTTGCTCTTACTGTGGCTGGCACTTAGACTATCTCCAACGGGCAACTGGATGTCAATTTCAAAGCCCATTTTAGAGTTACTTGCCTTCCTTTAATCCTGCAATGGTAACTTTTTGACACACTCTTACTCTATATTTCCTTAGATGACCCTCCTGAAATGGAATCCCCTATAGAGTGAACAGTGCTTACTTTATCTATCACATTCCTTGGCAGTTGTGTCATCTTTCTTCCACCAGCAAAAACATTGTCCTTTGCATCCGAAATTTTTTTCTAATTAATGATGGGATACAAAAAAAAAAAAATATAAAAAATTGATATTTTCAAAATTGTTATGTTGATTTATTGCAACAAAAAGAAAAAAGAAAAAAAAAACACTATTTCAGTATCATAAAAAGTGACTTTTGAAAAAAATATTGTTTCATAAAAAATATCCATTTAAAAAACTAATACGTTATTTAATATTTTTTTTCTAAACATACCCATAACTTAACATTTATTGTTGTATGTTCATTTCATATTCCAAAACAAATATTAATTATAAGATAGAGGTATAAATGTCTATTATTAATAAAACACAACACATTGATTGAGTTTCCATAAATAACAACCATTTTTTTTTTTTTTTTTTTTGAAAAGAGTAAGGAATATATTGTAAAAAATGACATGTGTTTCCATAAATAACATCCATTTTTTTAAATCACATATGATATTTTTATCTTTCAAATATAAAATATTTTTGTAATACTGTACAAAATATAATTATTTTTATTTGAATTACCGTGAGAAAATAGAAGGTACCAAGATGGAAAATGAATTGATGTTTAGGTTGATAATAAAAGAAAATGGATTTTGAAATGTTGTTTTAAGTGTGCTTATTGGAGTGAATGTTTTTTTAAGTGTTGAAAAGATATAACTGAAGTGAAAAATGATGTATTTGAAATGATGTTTGAAGTAACACCACTGAAGATAGTCTTATGACTTAATTTGCCAATGTGTCCATGTGTATGTACAGTACTGTGACTTTGTGTGTGTTTTGGGCAGTGTTCTAAAAATCGCCTCGGCGATCGCTTAAGCGCCGCCAGGCCTGGACGATCCCCAGGCGCCCTCGACTTGGCTCTAGGCGATTTTAGGCGCCCAAGTGTGTTTGGCGATTTTTCAAGCGCCTAGGCCTCTTTCCTGCGCCCCTAGGCCCTTCTAGCGCCTCCTAGGCCCTCCTAGCGCCTCCTTGGACCTTCTAGCGCTCTTAGGCCCTTCTAGCTATTAGGGTTTCATCTGGGCAACATCAAGGTTTCCAAGTGTTTAGACAAGAAAGAGGCATAAAACCCTAAACCCCTTAAAACCCTAAACCCCCTTTGTAAAAACCCTAAACCCCCCATAAAAACCCTAAAACCCCATAAAACCCTAAAACACCATGTAAAACCCTAAATCCCCTTAAAACCCTTAAAACTCCTTAAAACCCTAAAATCGCCTAGGCGCCCCTGTAGCGTACCGAGGTCGCCTAGCGAGTTTTAGAACATTGGTTTTGGGATGGGATGGAGTGGGGTGGGGTTGAGTGGGGTGGGTTTATTTTTGGTGCAAGTCAAAAATGAAATGATTTAACTTTTTTCCTCTAAAAGACTTTTTAGCCCTGCACATCACATAACTAGGGGCCAGAGGGAACTGTTCCAAAAAGAGCTAAAACATTTTATGAGGCTTTGTAAATATAAAAAAACGGTTAAAAGGCCCTACTCCGCTGTTCCACGGAATGAGCAGAGATGTTAATCAGATAATCTAGTGGCTTAGAGTCGAGGGCTGTTAAGATACTGAAAGAAGTCGTTCATTAACGGGATTCAAACATTCACACTCTATCCCCTGGTCCAGTTGTTATTACAACACCCAAGCCATTTATTACTTGGTTGTGTCCTGGGGACGAGGCTTTGTAAATATATTGATAAAGTCTACTGTTTAATAAAAGCGAAATGATTTACCAACATGAGTCATAACCAATATGTGACCATGATGTTAGTTAGGTGTTCATTAACCAGGTCGTGTGATTTATTAATTGATATGTATTCTATCATATTTAATAATATAATACATATGATTAATGATGTAAAAATATACTATGTCAATCATTGTACATAATTTCTAGCATATTGTAAACTTAATTTCTGTTATGTATTTTAACTGTCCTGAAACTGAATGTCGGTAGCCCAGTTTATAGAAAATCAAATCCCCATATTACATTTGGAACAAGTTTATGTGCAAATACTTTAATTTACACTTTTTACTTAAAAAAAAAACACACAATTAGGAAGCCGGTTCTTGGGATGCCTAGTGGATATGAGTGTAAAATTTTGATTGGTTGTGTTAGCTCTTTATCTCATTCCTTTGTGAAACTCTCTGATAATTCTTCGGTACATTTGTGAGCATATCTTAGGACGTTGTAATTGGGCATCATTTGCCCTTTGATGTACTTGCAACTTGCATTGCGGATATGACTTAATAAAATCCACAGTTATCCTAAAGGTAGCCGGTTTTTATTTATGAATTTCTAATTTCAAATTTGTTTTTCTAAATATATAAAATGAAAAAAAAAAATGTTCCAACTTTATTTCATGCGATGAATTTTCATAATTTTATTCTGTTGGAAGATAAAGTCTTATCTTCACTAACCATTGAATATGGGATTTATTCCTCAATCGTTTTTGTGTTTTTTTTTTTTTTTTAAATTTAATTTTTAATGGCTCAAAAGCCTTGCCTTTTGGTGTCCACTTATATATACATCTCCTCTTCGTGCACTTTGAGGTAGGAAAAAATGATGACCCATTCACTTAAAACAAACTCCAAAAGGGAAAAGAAAAGAAAAAATCAGATGCGTTTTTTATTCGTCCTTTGCAACTAATCATATTCTCATCGTGCTTTTCTTTTCGGTAAAGTCTTTTCACACCTAAATAAATCTTAACATACCTATGTTTACGGACCGCTGTTGGGTAAGAAAGTGCTTTCTGACCGCTGTTGGGTATAGAAAGAATTATTTATCTCGACCCAAATTCGGTCAGGATAAAGAATTATTTATCCTGACCCAAATTCGGTCAGGATAACTTTTAGGTGTGAAAAGACTCTCCCTTCTTTTTTATACTACGTGGATGAATCCGTGCAATAGAAAACTTCAGCTTCAAGATTGAGTAATTTTAACAATAATGGTTCGTTTGGATTTATGGAATGTAATGGAATGAAATGAATCTGTTGGAATAGAATGCAATGGAATGGAATGATATACTTCCATTACTACGTTTGGTAGACACTGGAATTAAATCGTTTCTTATTGCATGGTTTATTTTTTCATTCCATTGGATTTTGGATGGAATGAAAATCATCCATTTTCATTCCGTTGGAATTAAAACATTTTTTATTTTTCCGTTGTCAAACACGCCGAATTGATGGAATGGAATGAAATGAATCCATTTCATTCTATTACCGCAATCCAAACGTGCCATAAGAGATATACTCCTTAATTTATATTCTTAATGTATATTGCTTTTGGTAGCAATATGGCATGAGAATAATGGAATTTTTTTTTTTGTGAGGCGTAGTGTAATAAAAAAATGCACACACTTTTTAATTGCTTCGAAGAAACAATTATTACAAATCTTCATTATAATTATTGCTTTCCACCCTACAACTTCACACAAATTGAGGTGTTTTCTTATTTTCTGAAGTAATAATAAAGAGTAAATACTCTCTATTGTTTTGTCTTTTTTAGTAAAGTTATTATTCCTACACGTCCAAAAAAAATATTTAATTATCCCCTCAAAAATAAATACTAGTACAATATTATCTTTCTTTAACATGCAGTGGACCATTCTTTCAAAAAAAAAGAAAAAAAGAAAAAAGAAAAAGAAAAACATGCAGTGGACCACGGGAGGTGCGGAGACACCGTGTGACACACCACACACCTTCATTTTATATTAAAACTGTGCGGTTTTGATTGTTTCACCCGTCACTTCACCTCAAATTCCATCACCACACAATAACTTTCCGTGGACCACTGGTTCATCCAACTGCAAATGATGGTTCGGTTATTTAATAAAGGATGTCACTTTTACGGAAGGAATAACCTTTTTAATTTTTAGCATTTTTAATTAATGGTTATGCCATATTATTCTTTTAGGATAGGATTGAGCTAAAGCCTAAAGCATAGAGAGCAGCATTTGTATTGGTTTTGCATTATCTTTTTGGGGAGACACTATTGCCAGAGCTCAGTTGCTAAATCCAGAGCAAATGGCCAATAATACCCTTAGCAATGAACTGATCTCTGACGCGCTATGCCCCACCTATTTTCTTTGTCCTAGATGCACTTCTCTATTCCAGCATTCCAATACTGTTATTCCTTCGTAAACATTGTTTTCCTTTTTTTTAATAATTATTTTTCTCTTTCTTTTTGTTTTCCATTAAAAGCTTGGTAAACAAGGATAAAATATTTTTATTTTTTGAGAATTAGGATAAAATAAATTTTAAAAAAAACTTTATAAATGTAAAAGAAAAAATTGTTTTCTTATAGGTTTTGTTATTTTGTTGATCTAAATAAATTACTTTATATCTTTTATTTTTGGGTCACCATAATTTATAAGTTCATTATATTCAACACATTATACGATGCAATTTCAAAATAATATTAATTAAAATTTATTCATCAAATAAGAATAAAAGTAGATTATTTCATATTCAAACAGACCACGATAAGTGATAATAAGTACACCATAAAAGCAAAATGATTTAATAAAGATGATATTATATTTATCTAAGTGACATTTTTTACATCTCACATTGTTTGAATTTTCAATTAGATTTGTGATTTTTTTTAAGGTTGTGTATTACTTACAATTTTGTAGAGATAATTACTTACAATGTTTGGAGGAAAAAGATAATAAATGAATTGTAATCATCTCAAAGCTTTCACAACTAAGAAGATGCTTAACTTTCTTAATCATTGATATAATAACATACACAAATAATCAGTCCGTTTGGACAAAAAGAAAATTCATTTCTCATATATAAATATCATTTATCTCATTAGAAAACAATTGTCGGAATCCTGAGTAAAATCAAAACTCATATGACGATCCGCATCAAACTTCTGATTAATGCATCAGGTGGGTTCCTGATACCGCTGGGTTTTAAGCAAATCAATCGTCCTCATCTAAAATTTATAATTTTATCTTAAAAAAATTGTAATTTTTATTTTCCATTTTTTTTATACTTTTTAATTCTTTAGTTGTACACGTCACCACGTATGATACAAACTTCATATAATGAATGCCATTTTATTTCTCCTTTTAGTTCCTTAATATACAACTTTTAGAATACTATTAAAAATTATATCTATTTCTCAAAAAAAAAAAAAAAAAATTATATCTATACAACTTTTAGAAGACTATTTAAATATTTATATCATTTTTATTCACCTTACCGTAAACTTATCGTTAGTCTAACCATATTTTACTTCAAGGTTATTGTTTAATCAAGACTACTTGCGAAAATTATGTGATATGAGTCAAGTGTCAAGAAGGTATTACATCAGATTATGAGGCTCTAATGCATTATATAAAAATATATGAATAATTATGGGTCAAGGGTAAATATTTAAAAAATTTAGCGTGTCGATGAGTAGATATTAATACATAAAATATTTAAATAGAGTAAAAAGTATATAGATTTTTTTTTTGGTTGAGGGTCACTTGATCCAAAACCTTATAAGTGGCGTCGCACCTAGTATTAGTGATAGTCAAATGTCATACTAGATTGTCGTTTAAAAATTCTGGCATTCATCTATTATTTTACTGTAAATGAAAACATCTAAAAATACTTATAATTTTTTGAGATTAAAAAAAAAAATTAATGGACGAGTACAAGTATAACTGTACAACATCACAAAACAATTCCTAAAATAAAAAAATAAAATTAAAGAAGCATCACAAAACAAAATTTTCACCAAAAAAAAAGAAGAAAAAAGAGCATAACATTGATTTTTTAAGAACAAAGTTAAATTGTTTTAAAGTTCTCTGCACTAAGATTGACGGGATTTTTTTAATAAATAGTGAAATAAAAGTGGGTGTCGGATACATGGGAGTATGGGACCAGTAAATACATTCAGTGAATAAAAAAAACAAAAAAAACAAAGAACTGCATGGCGCGTCTGACAATATTCTGGTTGAGTAAATGGCAGGAAGGGTATTTATGTCCAATTGCTCTGGTTGGAGCAGAAGAGCTTTGGCAATAGCAGCACCCATCTTTTTGGGATATAGAAATGAAATAAAAAGCGTATATATATATATATATATATATATCGCATAAGGTGTAACCTTGACACTACTTACCTTGAGTTCTCTAGTTGATAATAATCCTCTGGATATGGCCTCGTTAGTGGTGAGGCGAAATGTATTCTGATAACGACAAATGACCCTGTTCTGATGTCGGCCAATGGTTTGATTCCCCGTAAAGGATTGATTTCCGATTGATCGATAACACCTTCAATGATGAGAAGCAATGAAGCCCCGACTTTAAGTCACTAGGATTCACTGATTAACCTCTCGCATTCCCATGGGATCGGGGTTAGAGGCCTCACGGTTAGGGTTTAACCGTTCTAGTTGATAATATTTAAAACTTAAACCCAATAAAAAAAAAAACCCTTGCCTTAAACCTCATCAATTAGCTTGTTTGTAAGTTTAACATCAACGACGAACTACAAACAAATTAAAAGGCTTCAAAACTTATTTTGATGATCGTTTTACTCATTTTACAACCCTTAAAGTATTATTTCGATGACTTGATCTACACTGATATTCATACTCGACCTTATTGAACTCTTAAGTCATATTTAATAATTTCATCAATTATAAGGTACAGATGGCTTGAATAACGATTTAAAGAAAATTCATAACGTTGAATTATTATCTATTCGATTTACAACTCTGAAAATACAAACTGTGAAAATTTACAAGTTCAAACTTATTATTTCATTGGTTTAGGAGCTTAATCAAAGTGTTATTTTACTCGACTCTTACTTAGCATAAATATTTGAATAATTAAATCAGTAGCAAATTTATGTTTTATTACCGGGAACGGACGGGTGAGAATGGATTGAGGTGTAAAACGAGCATAATAATTGTTAATCACACTTGTAAAGTAAAAAAATATATTAAAAAAAAAGAAAAAAAAGAAAGAAAGAGTAGTTTGCATTTTTTATTGAGAATTAAAAGGAATTTTATTGTATAAGATCGTGGGAAATAGCATCAATTACAATAGGAGGGGGCGAGGTACCCCATTCTTCAAAGCCAACCAAACTTAAACATTCTTTTGCCAATAAGTGAGCCGGCATATTTCCCTCACGCTTGACAAAAGAGAAACTAGCATTTGAGAATCAATGAAGAAAAGTTCTACAATCATCCATAATCATCACGATCGGCGAATAATTTAAGTCTGTATTTGATAGGTTTTGGTGAGCTAAAAGAGAATCTTCTTCAAAAACTACATTGAAATAGCCCGAAGGCATGACAAGGACTATAGCGTGGTAAATGATGATCTTCTGTGAGCACTTTTGGATTGTACATAGAGCAAAAGAAAATTTCACAAAGGGGTATACTTTAGAGAACTAATTACATTAATAACAAAAAAGAAAATTGTAAATCAAAATAATTTTCTGATTTCATAACAAGACATCGTTAAGTTCAAGATTGGACATCATAAGATTTTTTTTTTTTGGGGTAGGAAATCACTAGATATTACCCTAAAATAAAAATTACTCCATCTGTCCTATATTATAAGGTTTTTTTTGGCTTTTTTCCCCACATAGTTTAAGTTTAATAAACATAATAAACATAATAAATGTGTTATTTTTAACATTTCAAGATAGAACATTGTATTGTATTTTACATGCGATTTATAATATCAGATTGTTTAATGTAAAAATAAAAGCAATCATTTAATATCGATTTAGGATGTGAGAAGACATTATATTATGATATAAAATCAAAAACTAAAATATCCTATATTACGAGACGAGAAATAACACATATTGAAATGGCAATGAACCGTTTTGTTTGCTTACAATTCTTTGATTTAGAAAAAAATGAGGAGTTATTTGGTATCCTATTTACTTACTTCGACACCATATTTATATTTTAAAATTTTATATATAAAAATAATACCGAAAGTAATTAGAAGGTTTTAATAAAATACATTTACGAATTGATGTGCAATGTATACATATATTTTATATATTCCAAGTACCAAAGTGAGGCAAGTGCTAAAAGAGAATTTGGGGGTTGGTATGGACCAAAATTATTGGACGGAAGCATCTTACTTAATGCCACTGTCTAAAACTATCAGCTTTACGCCTTTGCCCTCAAAAAAACTAGTACTATCAACTTTACCCTTAAAAAAAAGAAAATTGAATAAACACTATCAACTTTCATTGTTATACTTATTATATACTCCATAGGGCTGAACTTGGATTGATTTGGGTGGATTTGAGTTGGTTTTGAAAGACTCGGGTCGGTTTGGAGCGCCATAATTCGTTCCTCTAACCAAACCAAAACGAAGTCAACCGCAATGGTTTGGTTCAAATTAGTTTCAGTTGGATTAGATTGGTTTCGGTTTAACGAGCCTAATATTCAAAAAAATATGACAAAACCAATATTTTTTTACATAAACTCTAAATAGCTACATCCAAACTAAAATAAATTACAAACCAAAATGATAAAAAAAAAATTAAAACAACTAAGAAGTGACAACACATTACAATATAATTCAGCTACAATCAATCCTACATTGTTGCATACCCACATACATGCATTTAATGATGTACATATTTTACATCACAAGGGCAAAAGGCTGAATGTTGACATAACAAAATGATCATAACACCATGAGTATATTCCAACCAAAACAACATAGCAAAATGATCAATAAAATTGGGTTATATTGGGTCGGTTAGGTAATGGTATAATATATATATATATATATATATATATATATATATATATATATATATATATATATATATATATATATATATATATATATATATATATATATAATGTATAAAAAAATTGGTTTAGTTTGGATTGGATTGAGTGTAATTAAAAATATCCGAAACCAACCCAATGCAATTCGGTTTGGTTCCAAACCAAACCAATTCATTTGATTATTAGTTTGGTATATTCGGATTGGTTTGGGTCGGTTTACGGTTTGGATTGATTTACTGGTTATTTTGCTCAGCTCTAAATTACTGCATATGTTCCGAAATAACTGTGGCAGTTTTTAAAAACATGCATATTAAGGATGTGAGTTAATGCTTTTATTTGAACATTAAAATGACTAAAAAACCCTTAGTCTATAATTAATACAATGTTGTATATATTCTCTCACTTATTAATAAATAAGAGTAGATATATGAAAAATATAATAAATGCTGCATTGAAAAAATAATTGTCTCAATTATTTTAAAATTTCACATCTTTTTGACAACTGTTAGGTGTAATGCCCGAAAGATAATTTTGTAATTGTTTTATTTAATAAATGAAATGATATTATTATTCATATTTATTATTCTCATAATCACCGATGTGATGATAGTATTTACACTACGTAAAACCCTAAGTATATCGTTTATGTAATCACTTAACTCGCCTGTATGGTATATACACGGGAGGATTGAGTTAGTGAAGATGTACTTAAAATACAATTAGCCCGTAGTGAAGTTAATCGAGAGTATCGGGTCTCTCCTTTAACGTACTATTAATGTGCCTGAGAACACAATTGGTGTGATTGTCTTATCCGGACTTTCGTTAAGAGAACCTAATGGGCATTTATATATGATAGATATATCATATATAAATTTGGACCGATTTGATTAGAGTTCACGATATAATTCCGTGTCGAGAATTCTTATCGAATCAATGGATGATCATATTTATGGATATATCTTAATCTGAGGTGATCACGATCAACCGCTTGAATCAAGATGAAGTTTGACTTGACGGTTAAAGATTACACCGATTCTCGTGGTCCGAATTACCCCATCTTGGCATTGTCTTTGGATTGAGTGAGTAGTACGTGTTATCACAGAATCTGAATCCATTCCTTCCATTTATGGAAGTAGATGTACGATTCCTTTATTTGTTAATCCTAAAACCGATCGATCCATGGAGTTCATATTACACCGATTAGCTACCAAAGAGTTGTATGAATTAATTGATCGCTAGGGGTTAATGGTAAATAAGGATAAGAGGTTCTAGAAAGGGTTAACGGTAACTTCCCAATTTAGAATGAATAAATCATGGAGGATTAATCCATATGTAATGATTATATCAATGGACGCTTATTATTATTCTCGTGAGGAGATAAATATAATCTCATAATCGGAGGAGTGCGATCACAGGATTATGGTGGCATATTCTATGATTGATTTATCGAATATAATTATTCGTCGTAAGATAATTATTTATTTGATTTATCTGAGCCGTTGATTATTAGTGCGTATTTAAAGCCCGACGCGCTCCTAATATATCATAAATTATTCTCGGACGTCGAATCCTAATAATATTAATTTAGTTCTTGTTGGACTTTATTAAAACGATATGTGAATTAATTGTTTAGCGATTATTAAATTAGTTAGGGCTAAATAATTAAATATGTGGAAAAGACATTTTCCATAATCTTGCTAAATTGTTGTGTGATGGCAAAATTAATATTGACTAGGTCAATATATGTGAAATTTCGCCCCATGCCCTATTTTGTGGAACAAGAAATTGTTTTCTTGTGATTAATAAGACACGTGTCTTGTGAAAATATTTATTGGATAAATATTTATGGAAAGAAATAAAGATAAATATTATTCTGATTTGTTACAGAATATTATGGGATTATCTTTTATTTAATGGGATTATTATAATTGATTTTGTATTAATTATTAAATCTTGAGACTAAGTTTCTCTCCTATATAAAGAGAGCTCCTCCTGCCCTTTACAACACACAATAATATTCAAATACACCTCTTGGAGAGGAGAAAAGAATTTTCGGCCAAGGGGAGATTTAAGGAAATATCTTGGAGATTTTAAGATGGCATATCGGAAGGATTCGAGATGAGATTTCCTTCCACCGGAGTTCTTTGGATCACACGTCACGGAAGATCGTGGTCTTTCTTCACACCTTCGTTAGACACTTTCTATTGCGGTTCTTCAACTTGGATTTTGAGATCCAAGAGGTATGCTCTGCAACCCTCAGAAAGTAGATCTAGTTATTTTATTACGTGTAATTTATAGATCTGAATCCTTAAATCGCTTCATTGCGGATGGATATTAACAACAACTAATACCAGGTTATTTTAAAACGAAATAGTACCATCTATTTTTTCCACATGTTTCAAGAAAAATTCCAATTTGACTTTCATTAATGCCATCACTGTGTAAGGACGAGAATAATTCAAACAAATAAAGTATCGGACATATACTACCTCCGTTCCAAATTAAGTGTCATATTTTTAGTTTTCACACATATTAAGAAATGTAATTGATGTGTTGTGTTTTTATACTATATTGACATATTTATCCCTAACAAATAAATAAATGTTTGACTAAGGGTATCTTTGGAAAATAAACATTAAATGATGCATTGGTAATATAAAGTGATACTTTTTATGGGACAATTTTTTTCTAAAATATGGACACTTATTATGGGACGGAGGTAGTAGATAATAATCATAGCCTCTTCACTTTATGGGTGTGCATCTAAAAGATAAAACACGCTAATGCTACTTAAGTAAGAGCATCTCAAATACTTAGAATGAAAAGTTTTATAAATTATTTTTAAGATGTAGCAAAAGCTTTTTACCATTGTGGGGTGAGTGATTTGGCAAAGCTTTTTGCAAAAGCTTCAAATCCAAAAAATGGTTGATTGTCTGCCACCTAGATAATTTGATTTTGTCTTTTTCTTTTAAAAAACACTTCAATATGCAGTTGTTGCTTTGTGTTTTATTTTTTCTTTTTTTATTTATTTGTTCCTCTGTGTTTGCTTATTTTTCATCTGTATTTTTTTAAATTTCCTTTATTTCAATAGTTGTGGAAAAAAAAATTAATATTTATGCAATGGTTCATGTTATAGAATTAAAAAGATTTTTGTAAATGTGTAAAATGTTTATGTAAAGGTTTATAACATAATGATGTGGCAGTGTGAAAATGTTTATGATTGTGAATAAAATGTTTATAGAGAAAAAGTTTATAACCAGGATGATGGCGTAGTGTGAAACTTTGAACAATTTCTGCATGACCGAGATCTTCTAAGTTGGCCAAGAATCTCTCTGGCTGGCGGTTTTCCAACCGGCTTTATTAAATAAAAATTGTTATGATTACAACATTAATTGCTGAAAAATTTAATACTTAGAAAAAGGACTGGTAAATATAATATTTCAAGACACACGATATCGTTGTTTTTAAGAGATGTTTCTTTCTCTAAATCATTTGGAGTTCACACAAACATATCTCATAAGATACTGATTGAAGTGTTTGATTCAAATCCAAAGACAATCAAAAATTCGATGATGCTTTTAGGACTTTGAATGATTTCGTTTGCAGTATGGTGCCTTTTATATATAGACCAAGGTACCCAACACGAAATGGCCATCTTCGTTCACATATGCATGCATTCGGATGAAGAGGTACACCGTGTTTTCACATATGCATGCATTCGGATAAAGAGATTGTTAATAAATAGACGATAATGTGGCATGATCTATGGTGTACACATCATCTATGATCTAATGGTCCAAGTTATGCCTATCTAGATTTGTTAGTAGTTTCTCTGGAAAATCATTTACTTTCCTTTACACAAGAATGTACTTCTCATATATTTGCTAGCTGCTGAATGTATGAATAATCAAGATGATAATATAATGAATGAAGAATTTGTTCTCTCCTTTCTGTATTTTTAACTTGGTATCAGAGACCGGTTTCAATGACATCATCAGCTCCGTCTACGGCTGAGATGACCACCATGGCCACCACTACAGAAAGCTCCACCATAACAACTACCAACGTTCCAGCTCCAGTTACATCTATGGTCATTCCTCCCTTTCATGGGGATCTACTACTTTATCCCGTTTTCTTCCATCCCAACACCTCTATTCACCACCGGAATACCTATTTCCGGCTACTTTTCTACAAGAACTCCACCACACACTCCTATTTCTCCTCTGACTGGTTCTATCAATTCCCGTCCTCTCCCCACACTCATTCCTAGTGTGCATGCTACAGATTCAACTTCATTACTTCGATCTACTTGCACTATGAAGTTGAATCGATAAAACTATTTTCTATGGAAGTATACTATACTTCCTATTGTTAAGGGATATAAGTTAGAAGGCTTCATGTTTGGTACAGTTCCTAGACCTTCTTCTCTATCTTCTTGAGTGAATCTGCATCTGGCATCAGCAATTGAACAATGGGATTCCACTGGCTAGCTTTTAATGGGGTGGCTACTCAGCTTGATGACGGAACATGCCTTATCTGAGGTAATTGGTTGTAATACTTCTTATGAAGTCTGGAGCACCCTGGAAAATCTTTTTAATTCTCATTCAGAAGCAAGAATGCTTGCATATAAAACTGCTCTCACTAAGGCTGAAAAAGGTAGTAGATCTATGTGTGATTATTTAGCTCTTATGAAATCTTATTCTGATAAGTTGCTAGCAGCAGGATACCCTATCTCTAAGTCTGAATTAATCTTGGCTGTGCTCGGTGGTTTGGATAGAGACTATGAATCTGCCATTGTTAACATTACTGCTAGAGTTGAGTCTATGAGTTGGCAGGAGGTTCAGTCCCAACTTCTTACCCATGAAAGACTAGTTGCTCGTTTTAATCCATCTTCTACAGGATCAAATCCTTCTCCAAATCTGGCACAGATGTATCCCAGAGGTTCTAG
This sequence comes from Gentiana macrophylla, assembly GCA_026214975.1. Taxonomy (NCBI): domain Eukaryota; kingdom Viridiplantae; phylum Streptophyta; class Magnoliopsida; order Gentianales; family Gentianaceae; genus Gentiana; species Gentiana macrophylla. The sequence goes on along the minus strand of CM047805.1, from coordinate 177,756,616 downwards.
TGCTTCTGACTTTAGAGCACAATTCCAGCAGTCAAATAGAGGAAGATGGGGTAATAGAGGTGGAAGATCTAAAGGTGGTGGTTAGGGTGGCAGTTCTAATTCCAACAACAGGAGTATCTGTCAATTGTGTGGAAAAAATGGACATACTGTTCTTGAATGCTGGCATAGATTTGATGTAAGTTTCACAGGACCAAGTCAAAACAGTGATAATCTTAGACCTCTTGGTAATCGTAATGCTCTGAGACTCACCGCTTACATTGCTTCTCCTCAATTAGTTTACGATCCTCGCTTGGTATATGGACGGTGAGGCCACAAATCACATCACGAGAGGACCTCAACAATCACCATTTGAGCTCTGGATATGCTAGTTCGACACTCTTGGAGTAAGTAATGGTGAGCAACTCCATATTCATCATATTGGTCAATCCAAAATTCCAACTACACACTTATCAACCCCCTTTAAAACTTAACTCTATGCTTCATGTTCCAGCAATTACTAAGAATTTGCTTAGTGTTTCAAGACTTACCTGTGATAATAATGTTATCATTGAATTACTGACTCCTATTGTGTTGTGAAAGACAAGAAAACAGGGATGCATCTTCTAACAGGAACATTGGAGCATGGTCTGTACAAGATGGGCAATCAGCTTGAGAGTGTTATGAGCTCCCCTCAATCCAATGTCAAGACTTCTTATGCTTTCCTAGTTGATTTTAGCCCTTTAATGTCAATAAAGATCCTATTGTCTGGCATATGAGACTAGGTCATCCTTCTCCAAGGATCTTGAGTCAAGTTCTACAAAGTTGTAATATCTCTCTTAATGGAAAAGTTATGTTTTGTGAATCTTGTCAGTTTGGAAAATCACATGTTTTACCTTATGCCCTGTCTGATTCTCATGATGCTCATATTTTTGACCTTGTTCATACTGATGTTTGAGGGCCTTCCCCTGTTAAATCCACTGGTGGTTGCACATATTATGTACATTTTCTTGATGATCACACCAGGTCTGGCTTTTTCCCTTAAAACAAAAATCAGTAGTGTGTAATATGATCAAACAGTTCCAAAAAATGGTTGAAAATCAGTTTTCTACATCTATTAAGTGTCTCCAATCAGACTGGGGGGTGAGTATAGAAGTGTTGAATCTTACTTGAAAGATCAAGGTATTAGTTTTAGACATCCACCGCCTTTGTGCTCATGGACAACATGGTAGGACTGAAAGAAAGCATAGACATATTGTTGAACTAGGACTGACCCTCCTTGCTCAAGCCTCAATGCCATTAAGTTTCTGGTGGCATAGCTTTCAACAGGCAACTATGATCATTAATAGTCTTCATACTCATGTCTTAAATAACTTATCTCCTCATGAATGCTTGTTTGGAACCAAGCCAAACTATAAACAGTTTAAGGTGTTTGGTTGTGCCTGTTATCCACGTCTTAGACCTTTCCAGACAACAAAGTTTCAGTTTCACTCTAGCAAGTGTGTTAATCTAGGAATCAGCCTATGCATAAGGGCTATCAATGTTTAGACATGAGTGGAAGGATTTATATCACTAGTCATGTAATATTTGATGAGGTCACTTTTCCTTTTGCTACTGGTTTTTCTCAGGGTCCTAATAGAGCCATTCATGTCCTTGAAGACTCTGATAGCTGGTTTTTCTTACCTTCTCAGTCCAAGGATGCTCATAACACTGCTTATGCCACAGAATGCAGTACAACCACTCTAGAAGTTTCAACAGGTATCTCTATTTCTAGTCCTATTTTTGCTCACAATCTTAATATTCCTCCTTCATGTTCCTCAAGTCCTTTGAGTACAACCTTATCCAATGAACACACATCTAGCATCACTCCTACAACTGCTTCACCTTTGCCCCATCAAGCCTCACTAGACTCTAGTCATTCATCCTCTTCAACTTCCACACTTCAACCATCACCACAATCCACACCTACACCTTCTCCAGATCCTAAACTTCTCAATACCCATCCTATGATTACTAGAGCTAAGAAGGGTATCTTTAAACCTAAAGCCTTGTCAGCAGTTGCTTCCAATACTGAGCCTGCAAGTGTGTCGGAAGCTCTATCCAGTACTATATGGAGAGGTGCTATGGAGGAAGAATATCATGCCCTAATGAAGAATGAGACATTGACCTTAGTTCCTCATTCCTCTAATCACACAGTGGTAGGAAGTAGATGGGTATGTAAACTCAAGCTTAAAGCTGATGGGTCAGTTTTGAAACATAAAGCAAGGTTGGTGGCAAAAGGGTTCAGTCAAACATATGGAGTTGATTTTACTGAGACCTTTAGTCCAGTAGCCAATGCCCCTATAATCAGAGTAGTTCTTTCCCTAGCTGTAACCTTTAACTAGCCTATAAACCAGGTAGATATTAATAATGCCTTCCTAAATGGTCCTCTCAAGGAACCTGTTATATGACTGAACCTGAAGGGTATGTTGATCCTACTAGACCTCACTTTGTCTGCAAGTTACAAAAGGCATTATATGGTTTAAAACAGGCTCCAAGGGCCTGGTTTAAGGTTCTAAAATCTCAGTTGCTATGCTGGTCATTTACACTGTCTGTCTGTGACAATTCCTTATTTATTCTTAAGGATACTGGACATATCTTGATTGTTTTAGTTTATGTGGATGATATTCTGGTCACAGGTAGCTCAACTACCTTGATCAACAAGTTCATACAGATGCGGGACTCTAAATTTGCTCTCAAAAATCTGGGACCTGTATCACACTTTCTGGGGATGCAAGTTTTTAGGGACCCATATGGCTTGTACTTAAATCAGTGTCAATATGCTACACAACTAATTACCGGGTTAGGCTGTGATTCTCTTAAAGCCTGTTCTACCCCTATTGTACCTGGTAAAAGCTTGAAGAAGATCTAGGGGAACCTTTTCAAAATGTAACATTGTACATAAGTGCCATTGGAGGTCCACAATACTTAACATGTACTAGACCTGATATTACATATGCTGTAAACTATTTGAGCCAGTTTATGCAAAGCCCTCACTGGAACACCTGGAAGGCAGTTAAAAGGCTACTGAGATATGTTATTGGAAGTCTTAAGCATGGCTTTTCAGATTCAGACTAGGGTGTTTCCACTATTGATAAGAAGTCTGTTGGAGGTTACTGTGTTTATCTTGGGGGATCACTTGTTTCATGGAGCTGGAAAAAAAGCAAGATGTAGTCTCAAGATCAAGTACAAAGTCAGAATATAGAGCACTAGCTAATGCTACAGCTGAGATAAAACGGATTACATATTTACTTGCAGAATTACAAGTCATACTTGCAGCTATACATAAAGTATGGTGTGACAACACAAGTGCCTCCTTTCTTGCTCAAAATCCTGTCTACCATGCAAGAATTAAGCACATAGAGATAGATGTGCATTTTGTTCGATATGAAGTTCTCAATAAAAAACTGACAGTTTGCTACATCCCCTCTTCTGATCAGATTTCAGATTGCTTGACCAAGCCTCTATCAGTGCCTCAGTTTCAGACATTTAGAGACAAACTCAATGTGTTTGCACCACCATTGAGTTTGAGGGGGGTGTTAAGAAATAGATGATAATGTGGCATGATCTATGGTGTACACATCATCTATGATCCAATGGTCCAAGTTATGCCTTATCTAGATTTGTTAGTAGATTCTCTAGAAAATCTATTACTTTCCCTTTACAAAAGAATGTACTTCTCTATATATTTGCTAGATGTTGAATGTATGAATAATCAAGATGATAATATAATGAATAGAGTACCTGTTCTCTCCTTTCTGTATTTTTAACTGAGATACACCATGTTGAACTACCATCTCTCTCAAAAACTTAAGCTCTCTCATAATACAATTCAAGTGTTTGATTTTAAATAGTGACTTGTTCGAATCAAATCCAAGGACACTCGAAAAATTCTGATGTGCTTTTCGGACTTGGAATGATTTCGTTTGCAGTTTGGTGTCTTTCATAGGCCAAGGTACCCCAACACGAAATGGTCATCTCCGTTCACATATCTATGCATTTGGATGAAGAGGTGCGGCATATTTTCACATATGCATGCATTCGGATGAAGAGGTACACCATGTTGAACTACCATCTCTCTAAAAAACTTAAGCGCTCAAGCTGATGGGGAGGTAAATAATTAACATTATATAAATTGTGCTTGGAGTGGGTTTGATCTCATGACCTCTCGCTCTGATATCATGTTGAACTACCACCTCTCCCAAAAGAGTAAGCTGATGGAAATGTGCATAATTAACTAAATATCTCAATACACCACTTCACAGATGCATGAATTCGATTGCATCACTTCTGAGATGCATGAATTCGGCTTTCATAGGTCGAACCACATTTTTACGACAACCCGAATGTAAACGATAACAAAATATTTAATTTATGAAAAAATATCTAACAATTACGTTATAACATTTGAAATACTTTGAGGACATGTGTTTTTTTGGGAGGGCGGGAGGAGCACAAGAACCTTGTAACTTTCCTCTCCAATTCTAATAAAATTACAAGGTTTTACTAAAAAAATTGATTGATAATATCATTAGCAATGTGTTTATTTATTGTGTCGGCTGTTGTTGTACAATTGTTGTGGTCATATATACTACCTCCGTCTCAAAATATAAGTCCATTTAGTTTTTTTTTTTATTTTATCTCATAATGTAAGTCCATTTAAATAACCAAGGAAACATTTATTATATTTTTCTCATTTTACCCTTCATTTATTATCTATTCACCCACTTTTCACTATTTAGCATTAATAACAGTCAAAGGCATTTTAGACTTTTCCATCAAAATTAATGGCACATAACTAATTTAACCAACGTTCTTAATTTGTGTGAAAACACCCAAATAGACTTATATTTTGATACGGAGGTAGTAATAATGTTGTCTTCCTTATGACGTAATGTCTCTTAAATTAATTATCGTATTTCTAGAAACAATAAATATTGCATAATGTTTATTAATTATCGTATTTCTAGAAAAACATTTTCTTAATATAAAAATGAAAAAAAAAACTGTGAAAAAAAAATAAACAAAAGAAGCATTTGGGTATATGGTGGTTAAAATTGATCTGGAGAAGACCTATGATAGAGTAAACTGGGATTTCCTCCGCCGGCTGATGGGTATGATGGGATTCTCGGAACAGTGACGGAGTTCATTATGTTCTGTATATCCTCAGTTTCTTTATCAGTTTTATGGAACGGTGTGCCTTTGGACGTGTTTTATCCACAACGCGGTCTTAGACAGGGAGACCTAGTGGAACCATATCTCTTTGTGTTGGTGATGCAGGTATTGATTACGCTGGTCGATGAATCAGTGAAGGAAGGGGCGTGGAAACCCTTCCGCATTTCAAGAGGAGGGCCGATGATTTCCCACCTCTTCTTTGCAGATGATTTATTGCTCTTCGCTGAGGCTACGGTACGCCAGGCTGAAGTTATGGAAGGTGTGTTGCATACGTTTTGTGCGTTCTCAGAGCAGAAGGTTAGCGTGAGTAAATCAAAATTTCATGTATCACCTAACATAGAAAACTCCATGGTCGAATTGATATCCCAACGACTAGGGATGGCACGCATTTACGACTTGGGAAAGTATTTAGGCATACCGTTGAGTAGTAAAGGGACAAAGGCTAATTATGGGTTTATTGTTGACAAAGTCCGTGCAAAGCTTCAAACATGGAAGGCAAAGGTGTTATCTCGGGCTGGGCACAATATCCTCATTCAGTCCGTCCTGATGACCATCTCGTATTATTTTATGCAAACGACACGTATCTCAAACACTGTTCTTGAGGAGATAGAAAAAGTGGCTCGGTCATTTCTCTGGGCTGGGGATGATCAGAAGGCGGGGATGCACTACATTGCTTGGAGAGACGTTTGCGTACCGAAAACCATGGGGGGTCTCGGATTACGACGATTACGTAATATGAACACTGCTCTCTTGGCTAAGGCGTCTTGGCATATACTGGCTGGTAAAGATGTGCTTTGGGTGAAGGTGCTGAGAGCCAAATATGGCAACCCATTGGATAGGCCCAAAGCAAACTGTTCCCTACTTTGGAGAAATATAAAGCGGCTGCGGAGTGCTTAAAGGAGGTATTTAATGACACCGTTGAAGGACGGGTCGAGTGGTTGGCGACACCGTCTAGAAAATTTGATGTTTCGAGAACGTATAATGCACAACTGATTGAGACGAGCTCAAAGGAAGAGGAGAAAAAGTGGAAAATGGTGTGGGCCATTAAATGTCCACAACGAGGAAATATGCTTCTTTGGCTTTTTTAAGTCAGTAAAGCATTCACTACGGCGAGTTACTTGCACACAAACAAATTATACATGTTTTTAGTGATTGCGGGTGGATCTATGATGCATGGATAAAAGTGGTAGCTCCAGCGCACCATCGCCAGTTCTTTGGAATTGTGGATAGTCAGGAGTGGGTGGACGACTGTCTAGGCATTGATATGCATGGGAAAGATGATATTGATCAGTGGAGGTTCGTGTTCCGCGAGATTATGATGGGAGCTTGGTACTGACGAAATCAAACATTGCATCAAACGGGCGCTCAACGCCCCCCGATGGAGGTGTTTGTCTCACAGGCAGTTCGCAGGGTCAGTGAGTTGAAAATAGCCTGGGGTAGATAGTTATTCTATCTGTTTCAGTTTACTATGTACGGTTTTATTAGCGTTTGAACTATGTGGCGTGCGTTGTACATATGTTTTTTTACAAAGTTTTTAATGAAGATCCGGTTTATACCAAAAAAAAAGAAGCATTTGGTTGATGAAATGAGCCTTAAAATCGGAGTAGATGACTTTTTTTAACGGAAACGAAAGATACACCCGCACCATTTTCCGTCCAAAATAAAACTCGAATCCTGATTACTGTTGGGTTATGATCTAGTGTTAATCAATAGGACGATATCTTGTTTACAAAGTACGATGTCTTAAGAAAAACAACAAACTTATCTTACAAATATGTCTCAAAAGGAAATTACAGCACATGACTTGAAAAGGAAAGCAACATAGTTTGATACAACATAGATAATGAAAGAAACAGAAAATCATCAAGCAAAGCATCCTCAAATGTCATCCTCAAAGTCCTCATCGAACTCCGGCTCAACATGTTCATCTTCTCACCCCACAAAGCATACAAACAAACATGCTATTAGGAAATCAAACGAGTAGCGTAGCGGAAAATTAAAATTTTGATTTCTGATCCAAGGATCGACTTCGTTTAAGCAATAAATATATAAGAAGGAGGACAAAGATTGTGCCTTTCTTGATCTTAAAGATCGAAGTTTTGACCGTCCGGTATAAGTAGATGCGCCTAAGCCGTCCAAGTGTCCGGCCTCTATCAGTTATCCACACGAACGCCTTGCCGAAATCCTCCCGGATTGCTATTAGAAAAATGCGACTGCTAGGTCGACCATTTTCTCCCTCTCAATACTCTCTCTAAGAAGCTCTCTATTTTCTCAAGAATAATTAGCTCTTGGAATAATGATGTGTCAAAAAAGCTAGTCAATCCCTCCCTATTTATAAGAGATGTGGCGCCCCAAGCCTCTCAAAAATCCTTGGGGAACAAGTCTTGAGTAGAGTAAGGAGAAAGAAAACATTTTCCTAATAAAATAAGAAAAATATCTTTGATTGATTTATCTCATTAATACTCAATATCTTATATTAAATATTTCCAATCTATTGTCAATAACATGTCCGTCAAAGCCCTATTTTAGCCTACTTTATGGAATAAGATATCCGGTACACTTTTCCTTTCCTTTCTCAGCTATTTGTCACAGGTAGCTCGCAACCAGTCCCGCGCACATAGGCTATTTGCGATCGAAGTTTAAGAGTTCCTATGAAGATGCGTACCGTTGTCGTCCTTTTTTAGATAAGGTAATGTCACCCGAAGCACACCTTATTCGCTCGGCTGAAGCTGTACTCGAAGCAAGCTTTCAAAGCTCACCTTCCCTGAACCAACCGCCGGCAAGCACGAAGGCGGAAGAAAATTCTTCATAAAGTGGTAGACGACTAACAACAAGAACATATAGAACTATAAACCCTAAGACCGAAGCCGCTCAGCGGCTTGCGTACTAGCTTAGTGATTCGATAGCGATACCAGTCTTATATGTCGCCGTCAGTTTGTTGATTGGTTATTTAGTTTTCCACGAGAATGAGCTACAGGAAAGAGTTATTACTAATACCGGGTCGCTTCCTTGAATCAATCTGGATGTCATGATGCATTGGGGTGAAGGAAAACGCTTTGGTTGGGTTTCGTTGGTCATCCTCACTTCCTTATCTGGCTGGGGCTTTCTTACTTAAGCTTTAACGTGGATTATGCCTTCCACGAAGCAAGTCCCACTTTATTTTTTAATTGAATCTGGGTACCTCTCCCGTAGGTCGAGTAGCTCCGCTCATTGTCTTACTCGTTACTCTTGTTTTACAATATGAGAAGTACACCGTAGGCTTATTGACTATATTTATCTTATTACCATAAATCTATTTTCCAAAAATCAATTAAAATCCAATATTAATTTTATATTAATCTTATTAATTAAATTTCAATCCAAGTGTATCCTATACACTAGTGACGTGCGCCCCATGTGCCAAATAATTGGCTTCCGGAACATTATTTAATCAATAATATAATTAATATCTTGTATTTAATTGATTCATAATAAATAAATACCACCATATTAATTTACCATTATAACCTTTATAGTCTCGAGATAAAACTTTCCTTATTTGGTCATCAACTATAACCGCATTTTAATCCGACTCAACATTCATATGTGTGTGACCCGATAGGCTTCCGAATATGTTGGCTGGCGATGACGGATTAAGTCACCTTAATTATCCGGGCTCAAATATGAATCTAGTGATGAACACACACAAAACCCTAATGCCAAAAAGGAATGAGTTGGTGGATTTTTTATGTTGGTGGCTGAGTCTAAGACTGTATCTTAGATTGCCTACGTATCCTGTTATATTCCAGGAATCAAGCCTTACGTAGTTCTGGATTGGGGTATTTATAATGACAATACTTGCCAAAACCCTAAGGTTAAGTCGAAACGTATTATTGTCATATTTACCGCTAATGGGCCTTAAACCCCTTGCCCAAGCTATCTATCGCTATTAATGGGCTTGGGCGGTGGTGTGGACCCTGTCCTCGAGTCGATACTTCCGACTGCGATGTCGACTCTGGACTCGTTGTCCTACTTTCGCTAGCCGGTGTGGACTCTGTCATTATGGACTTGTCGTCTCACCTTTGCTCGATAGTCGATCGTCGTAGCCTGGAACCGATTAGATGGCCCTAGCCTCGATCTTGGGTCTCGACACGCTTTATCTTTGAGACTAATTCACCATGTGATGACCAACCGATAGGCGACACGTGGAGGAGTGAAACCGGTATCGTCGCCGGCCCCCAGGACTTGGGAGAGGTGACTCCGTTATCCGAGTCGAGTGCGCCACATTAATCGTCGTCGAGTTGGGTCTTCATTTGGGCGGGCTTTTTCCCGCCACTTGTTAACCCTAACCGCCTACTGCCACGCAGCACGATATCTGGCATACGAAACGCTTCAAATCCCGCAAAAGACGCGTCATTGCCTTGATTATCACGATCTCCATGGGGTTATAACTCCCCCTCCCTCACGTCTTTTCAGTTCATTTGCAAGTTGCTAGCTTATATAAAGAGAGAGAAGACAGAAGTTGCTGCCTGACGAATTTGCTAATTTCTTTGCTATATACTCCAAATTCCAAAACACCAAGTAAGACTCTTTTCTTTTTCTCAGTGTTATTCATCTTCTTCTTTTGTTTGAATTTATCCATGTCCGATAGTAGTAGCGCCACTGAATCAGATAGGGGTAGTGAAACGCCCATTTACAGCCATTCTCCGGCACCTGTTATCTCTGACCCTCTTCTCCGGAGAGCCTACAGCTTCCCCTCCTCCTGTCCCCAATCAACCTAAGAAACTGGTAACTAGGATGGACGGTAAAGGTGCTAAGGGGTGCCTCAACATACTCTCTTCTGAGGAGGTTGGTAGAATATGTACAAAGTACGGTATTACTCCTCCACTTGAAGCTCAACTCCCGTCTGGCCTGCACCGATTTGCGGATGAACTCCCAGAAGGGTTTTGCACTGTTTATGAGAATCAACTGGCGAGTGGGTTAAGGTTTCCACTCTGTCCCGCCGTTCTGGCCATCCTACATCACTATGAGATAAGCGTCTCCCAACTTGCCCCAAACGGCGTCAGAACTCTGATGGGATTCATAATAGCATGTCAAGTGGCTCAGGTCTGATTTTCAGTGCCCGTGTTTCGATATTACTACAAGATTGCTGCTACACCCGACAAGTTATGGTATTCCTTTCAGAGGAGAGCGAATCGACATGAGTTCATAACTAAGGGGCCTTCTTCTCACGGGGAGTGGAAGCCTCGATTTTTCTTTCTCCGTCATGGCCTGGATAACCCCTACATAGGGCAATGGAGGTCGAGAGACGGGAAACAAGATAAGCTTGGGAAGGACCCGGTTCCTCACGAGGCTCGACTCCTGGGTGGACACACCTTCGAGGTGTGTACTCGAGACCTGAGTCTCCTGTATCACCTGGCCCACTTGGAGGAAGCTGGGCCAATGCCATATGTGGGCCTTTGCGTCCCAGATCACGAGAATCGTAGGACATTTGCTTGCTTTTTACATACTTGTTATTTGTTGAATTTGACGATTTGTCATTTTACTGATTGAAACTAACTGTTTTCCTTCATTCTTTGCAGTGGGCCGGTTCACAAAAGTCACCGATCCCACACGTATTCCTGGGTCGGCCGCCGTGGCTGCTCCACCTACCGGGGGTCGAGCTACCCCTATGCCCGAGGCTAGGGTGCCTTCTTCTTCCGAGAGGGTGCCATCGAGCGAGCCAACCCCTGCTGCGCCATCGAATCAAGACCCAACCGGGTCGGTGAGCTACCTCCGCTGGCGGTGGTTTAACAGCCCGTTTCGGTTCTCTGCGAGATGAGGACGAGGAGGTGCTAGTCGAATCAGATCTGGTTACCGAGGTGCATGTCGAGACGGAGGTACCTCGGTCCAAGAAGAGGCCGACTGCTGCTGAGTTGGTAAAGGAGCAACATCGTCAGTCGAAGAGGGCCAAAGCAACTGAGGCTCCCATTGAGCTTGACGTTGACATGAACTGGTCTCTTGAGGATTGTGCAGCCTTAGAGGATAAAGCTTTGGCTATGGCGGTCCGAAAGTCGAATCGTCTCGTAAGTCGATTACCGTTTCTTTCTTTACTTATTACTATTTCTCGACGCGTATGCCTTGTCCATTTTCTGATCCTTCATGTTCTTTTTTACAGAGTAACTATCTCAGTCGAGAGGCCGCTCGTCGGCTGGCCAAGTCGAGTGAGTCGGCGGACGACTTGCGTAGAGAGAATGGCAGGTTGGCGCGGGAGCTTATTGTAAAGAACGGCGCCATTTCCGCCACAGAGACTCAGTATGAGACACTAAAGAGCGAGTCGGTTGCCGAGTGTCAGAAATTGCAAGATAAACTGGTGGCGGCTGAGACAAATTTGATAACTGCCGAGAAGGAGCTGACTCGACTGCGGGCCGAGAGACAAGATCAGGATAGGGAGCTACTCAAGGTGACCCATGAATTTGAGAAGGTTCAGGCATGGTACAAGGCTTCCCTGGAGGGCGTGGCGGCTTCTCGCGGGACCGAGATGCGCTTCAAGTCGGGTGGATCAAGCGCGCAAGCATCTCGAGGCTGTTTCGACCGATCACGATCATGGAGTATCGTAAGTCGAGCAACCTTGAAGACGACCTGGAAGTGATCATGCGTGCCTCGATGATGGCGGATACACTCTGGCCGTGGACCAAGTAAAGCGGTCATTCGACTTTGATATGTCAACTCTCGAGACACCAATGTTTTACAACCCGACTCGGAGAAGATGTCGATCGGTATATCGAAGAGTTTCAACGAGGAGTCTCTTTGGCAATCAAATATGCTCCTTCCACATCCGCCTGACCATCCGATCCGATCTCTGTCGACCCGAGCTCCGCCAACCACTGAGCCGACTCCGAAACCAACCCTTGATTTGTTGTCTTTTTAATTTTCCTTTGTCCATTTATTATTTGAACTTGGAATTTTGTAATGACATTTTGAGGATCGACTTTGGCTGGCCTTTCGACCTGGCCGTATCTTGTAATATCTATGCTTCGAATTTTTATTCGTCTTTGCAATTTGATTTCTCTCTTATTACTTTGTTTATGTTTTAGTCTTTAAGCATCGAGCCTGCAGCTCTGTTTGCTATTCACTATTCGTTGCTCGATTTATTGATGTTATGTTGCCCCCAAGTGTATTATGAACCTTTGGTTTTAATGCACTTGTGATCGACTCGTTGCCTTGGCTTTTCGCCCCTTAGGCTTATTTGTCCTCAGTGAGTATTTTAATGTGAACTGTCACTGGCGCGGTCTTTTTGCCACTTAGGCTCTTTCAACCATCGGCCGGGACGGTGGCCCGACTATCTGAACCGTCCTTTATGCGGGCCCTTTTACGCCTCTCGGGCTTGTTCGGCTTTCGATTGGGCGGGTGGCCCGACTATCGAACCGTCCTTTGTCTGGGGCCTTTTAGCCTCTCGGGCTCATTCGGCTTTCGACTGGGACATTTGGCCCGACCATGCGAACCGTCCTTTGCTTTAGCCTCGTTCGCCTCTTGGGCTCGTTTGGCTTTTAGCTTGGACCTTTGGCCCGACCCTGCGAACCGTCTTTACGCCTTTGCATTCGTTGCCCGTTAGGCTAACTCTGCTTTTGGCTTTTACTGAGAGGTCCGACCTGCGGATTTCTCTACCCAGTGTCGGATGTTTTGCCTTTAACATTTTGTATCACTTTGGACTTGTATCGTTTTGGCTATAAATCCTAACAAATACAGAAAACATCTCGAGAAAGAACAAGTTTATTAGAATACTTATAAAATTGTCTCATGGACTTATTACAAGATTTTGAAAACTGAAAAGTAAAAGAAAAGTTCATCAGAGTAAAGCTTATCTCAAACATAATACTTCCTCAGATTGTTGGCGTGCCAATGTCGAGGAACCGTGGTTCCATCTGCTCGACCAAGCTGATAAGACCCTTTGGGGTGAACTTTTAGAATCTGATATGGGCCTTCCCATTTGGGGTCGACTTTCCATTGCTTCTTCTGTCGACTTGCTTCATTTTCCTTAGAACCGGATCACCAACTTTGAAGTATCTCGTGTCTTACCCTCGAGTTGTAATCTTGGGAGATTTTACTGTTTATACATTGCCATTACAGTGAGAGGCTACCTCTCTTCGCTCCTCGACATTGTCCCTTTCCTGTCGGAGTTCGGGATCATTTGTTTCAACATTATAAGCCAGAACTCGAGGAGAGGGAACTCCGATCTCGGCGGGTATCACCGCTTCACACCCATACACTAAAAGAGAAGGAGTTTCTCACAGTCGATGAATTAGGAGTATCTATATGACCATAGGATGCTCGGAAGTTGGATTGCCCAATCTCGACCTTCTGATTCTAATCTCTTCTTTAACCCCAACTTGATATGTCGATTAGTCAGTTCGACTTGACCGTTTGCTTGTGGATGAGCCACCGAGGGTGAATCATTGGTCGATATGGTATTATTTATTCATTGCACCATTCTCTAACCTTCGATCTTCAAGCGAGTACCGTTATCCGAGATCGAGCCTTTGGAATTCCGTGCTGCATAGAATATCGACCCACATAAACTTCTTGATGGTTGCAGCTCGGATGTCAGGCAAAGCCTTAGCTTCTACCCACTTCGTGAAGTAGTCCACCGCAACGACCACGTACTTGAGATTCCCCGGGGCTCGGGGTAGAGGTCCGACAATATCGACTCCCCACTGGTCAAAAGGCCATGCTGACGAGATGACGTTCATGTCCTGCGCTTGTTGATGAGAGATATTATCATGAATCTGACAAGCGTTGCATTTCTGTACTAGATTATTTGCATCTCGCTGCATCGACGGCCAAAAATACCCAGCTAACTTGCATTTTCGAGCTAACATTCTAGCCCCACAGTGATTCCCACAGGCTCCTCTATGAATTTCTTCTAAGAGGTACTCGCCTTCAGTTTCAGAAACACATCTTAGCCATGGACTCACAAAAGATTTCCGATAGAGGATGTCGTCGAAAAACGCATATCGAGTTGATTGAAGTCGAACCTTTCTAGATTGCACCTTATCAGATGGTAATATCCCATCTTTGAGGTAAAGAGCGATCGAGTCCATCCACGTGGCCTGCTGAGTAATCGGCGGGGCCTGCGTCTCGATGTAACTCATGTCGGTCAATAATTCGACCAGAACCTTCTTACTCGACATGAAGTTCGATGCCAACTTGGAGAGCGCATCGGCTCTTTTGTTCTGACTTCGGGGGACTTGCTCGAATTGAATTGTTTTGAATTTAGGTATAAGGCTTTGGACTACTGCTAAATAATTCTTCATAGTTTCTTCCTTAGCCTCATACTCCCCTTTCACATGGTTCACTACCAGTTGCGAGTCGCTATACACCAACAAATCTTCGACACCCAGTTTTAGAGCAAGCTTCAACCCAGTTATCATGGCTTCGTACTCGGCCTCGTTGTTCGTTGCCTTAAAGTCGAATCGAAGGGCGTATGGGAATTCTTCGCCTTTCGGGCTTACGGAAGGATCCACTGCTCGCCCTTCTTCCTTACTCGATGCTCCATCGACTTGAAGAGTCCATATTTCCTCTGAACTTCGCTTTTCTTGATCGAGTTGGATGGAGATTCCTTGACCCGAAAAAGTCCGCTAAGGCACGTGCTTTTATCGCGATTCGAGAACGAACTTCGATGTAAATCTTGGGCCATCTCTATTACCCATTTCGCCAACCGACCTGAGGTATCAGGCTTTGCCAAAATCTGCTTATGTGGTTGGTCTGTGACTACCACAATGGGATGAGCTTGAAAATAGGGCCTCAACTTTCTCGAGGCGTGAACTAGGCATAATGCTAACTTCTCAGCTGGTGAGTACCGGACCTCGGGGCCATGCAACGCTTTACTAACAAAGTATATAGGCACCTGGCCATGCACCCCTTCTCGTACCAAAACTGCACTCACTGTTTCCTCGCACACTGCCAAATAAACCAACAACTTCTCCCCTTCCTTAGGTGAAGTGAGTGTAGGTAATTCCGATAAATATGTTTTCAATTCTTCAAAGGCTGTCTGACATTCATCGTCCCAATGAAAAGGACTGGCCTTTCGGAGTATCTTGAAAAATGGTAACGCTTTCTTGTCGCGGATCTCGATAGAAATCTGAGAGAGCGCCATTCGACCCGTGAGCCTTTGCACTTCCTTGATATTTCATGGTGCGGGCATATTCTTTAACGTATCAATTTTATCCGGGTTTGCTCGAATCCCGTCTTTCGAAATCATATAGCCCAAGAACTTACCCGACTTGACTCCGAAAGTGCACTTCTTCGGGTTTAATCTCATCTGCGTCTCTCTCAACACTTCAAAAACCTCTCGAGCATCGACGAGGTATTGTCTCATAGATCGACTCTTGATAAGCAGGTCGTCTACATACACCTCCATACACCTACCAATTTGCTTTGCAAATATTTTGTTGACTGCCCTCTGGTATGTTGCCCCAGCATTCTTTAATCCGAATGGCATGGTTACATAGAAGAAGGTGCCGAATTCAGTTATAAAACCTGTTTTTTCCGCATCTCGAGGATCCATTAGAATCTGGTGGTATCCTTTATATGCATCTAAAAACCAAAAACTTCAAAATCGATGGTCGAATCTACTAACACATCGATTTTAGGCAGCGGATATGAGTCTTTTAGGCGGGCTTTGTTTAAATCATGTGAAATCCACACACATCGCCAACTCCCATCAGGCTTCTTGACTAATACTGGGTTAGCTAGCCATTCTGGATAGAAAACCTCTCTCACTATCTTGGCTGCTAGTAGCTGGCCGACTTCCAACTCGATGGCCTCAAGTCGATCAGATGCAAAATTCCTCTTCTTCTGTTTGACTGGATTTTTAGCCTGGTCAATTTCGAGTTTGTGGACCGCGATGTCAGTAGATAACCCTGGCATGTCAGTGGCTTTCCAGGCGAAGATGTCCCTGAACTCAACTAATAATTCAATCAGTAGCTGTTTCTCCTTCTCTGGGATCCAAATCCCGACCTGGACACACTGATCGTCCTCTCCTTCCCAAGTCGGACATTCTCCACTGCATCGCTGGAGACCCAGTTCTTCTCTTCTCCTTCCTCTGGAATCAGTTCCTCGACTAAAACTTGTTGAACCGCCATCTTCCCATTCATGACAACAGAGTTGCAACTCCGAGCGACTTCAACATCTCCTTTTACTTCGTGGAAACCATTCCTAGTTAGGAACTTCATGCTATTATGAAAGGTCGATATGATAGCTCGAAGATCGAAGAGGGCTGGTCGTCCCAAGATAACATTATAAGCAGAAGGAGCCTTGACCACCACATAACTTAACTCGAGTGTCCTTCCCTTCTCGCCGTCCCCAACTGTCGTGAGTAACTTTATCGAGCCCATGGGATGGACTGCTTGCTCCGTAAATCCAAACAGGGGGGATGCTATGGGAGCCAAGTATTTCTCTTTTAACTTCATCGCTTGAAATGCCGAGTGATATAAGATATTCACTGCGCTCCGTTATCGTCTGAGACTCTCGACACACGGGCCGGTGATAATCGCCCGATAACTAACCGCCGCTATGATTCTAGACTTGGGGATATCATCTCGAGGGCGTATCCGACTTCCGTCGTGAATGAAGTACGCTTGCGCTCTCTCGAACTACTAGTGGCTCTTCGTTGGTGCGGTCTTTATCACTGTCACCAGGACCGAAGATCGTATTGGCGTAGTTAAGCGGTCGATTATCTTCATATCTGTGTCTCGACCAAGATTGTCCTGTTGTTTCCATCCCGACACGGAGATCGATTCCTCCGAGGTGACCGATCTCTTCGTCTCTGGCGTCTCGGCCTCGATTCCTATCTTGATCGGAGTTCTTTCTCTTGTACTCCCCACGCCCCCTGGGCCCATCGTACCGAGACCTGTCAACAACTTCATCCAGCTTCCCTTCTTGGATGCAAGAGTCGATATCTCTTTTTAGGTCGATACAATCCTCTGTCGTATGTCCTATATCTTCATGAAAATTGCAATACTTGTTTGCATTCCTCTTTTCCCGAGGTTTCTTCAACGGTGGCGGTTTCCTTGCCAGATTCTTTGAAAGCATGATCGATAACACCTCGGCTCGAGATCGATTAAGCGGAATAAAATCCTTATCACGCGAGGGTCCCTTTTTGACCCCACGGTCTGAGGCGGGTGTCTCGATTCGATCCTAGACGGACGTCTTGCTCTCGACATCTTGTCTCCTAGATTGACCCCGGTTCGGACCTCGATTGTCCTTCTTTGAATCCATCCAGTCGGATTGGGTGTGCCTTCGCACTGCCTCTTCCCCTTGACAGAATCGATGCACTATATTAACACACTCGTCCATGGTATGGGGAACATCTCTGCTCAACTTTGTGTACAACTTAGTATTACGCAGCCCCCTACAAACGAAGTGATCAGAAGTCGATCATCGGCGTCCTTGACTTGCAAAGCCTCGAGGTTAAACCTCTTCAAATATTCCATTACTGTCTCGTCTTTTTGCTGCCTCACATTCATGAGGTGCGTGGCACTCAAATGAAACTTCTTGTTCACTATAAACGCATCTCGGAATTTTCGAGCGAGCATGGCAAAACTGGAGATCGACCCTGGTCGTAGCTTCGTAAACCATTCTCTTGCTCGACCTACGAGTAGCGTCTCGAACGCCCGACATCGCATCTCATCGGGGGCTCCATCCAACCTCATCCGAGAGATAGATACACATGGAGATGGTCTTCCGGGTCGGTGGTGCCATCATAAGGTTCTATCTTCGGTATCTTAAACCCCTTGGGTTTAGGAAAGCTCTCGATCTCCTTAGTGAAGGGAGACTCAAGCCACAGCGAAACCTGGTTCTTCCCTAGAATAACATTCAGTTCCTCCCTGACGCTATCATCATCCCCTCGGTGATATTTCTGCTGGATCTCACGCCTCTTTTTCTCCACCGAACTAGAGGATGCACTGACTTCGTCTCTAAGAGCCTGTTTAGGTTTTTCTGCGGTATCTTTAAAACCGCCATCTACCGCGGCGTTTCTCTGACCGGCGGCAGCGTCTTTCTGGGCAGCGGCTGCTTGTCTTTGTGCCGTGACTGCCTCTGCTATAATCCGGGACATTATCTCCAAATCCACCCGGCCAAGCCCGATCCATGGCGCTCGATATTGCAGGCGGATCACGCTTTTACGGTTGGGGTTTTTCTTGAGTAGGATCCAAGCCCGGATCTTTTCCTACCTACCTTCTGCGGAGGATCTTGTGGGGCGAGATCCAAGATTTGATCTTTCTCCCTTGCACGCACGAGATCTAGCGCTTTCGTTTACTGCGAGCTTTGATCTGCGGCTTTGGATGCTGTTTTCTTGGGAGGCATCGTGTTTTTCACGTATTCAATCAATAGAAAACCCTCCTTCTAGCGCCAATGGCGATGACGGATTAAGTCACCTTAATTATCCGGGCTCAAATATGAATCTAGTGATGAACACACACAAAACCCTAATGCCAAAAGGAATGAGGTGGTGGATTTTTTATGTTGGTGGCTGAGTCTAAGACTGTATCTTAGATTGCCTACGTATCCTGTTATATTCCAGGAATCAAGCCTTACGTAGTTCCTGGATTGGGGTATTTATAATGACAATACTTGCCAAAACCCTAAGGTTAAGTCGGCTTGTATTATTGTCATATTTACCCTTTAATGGGCCTTAAACCCTTGCCCAAGCTATCACTATTAATGGGCTTGGACAGCTGGTGTGGACCATGTCCTCGAGTCGATACTTCCGACTGCGTGTCGACTCTGGACTCGTTGTCCTACATCGCTGGGCGGTGTGGACTCTGTCATATGGACTTGTCGTCTCCCTTTGCTCGATAGTCGATCGTCGTAGCCTGGAACCGATTAGATGGCCCTAGCCTCGATCCTGGGTCTCGACACAGTTATGCTGAGACTAATTCACCATGTGATGACCAACCGATAGACGACACGTGGAGGGAGTGAAACCCGGTATCGTCATAGGCCGTAGACATAAGACGCAATTTACGAAAATGCCCTTCACCTCTAACGATCATGGATGGCGTCTAGCAACACGTCCATGACCCCCAATCATCGGAAGAGTCAATACGCAATGACTACTACCTTTCATGTGTTCGGTTAGCGTGTTAATAGAATCCTATCACGGTAGTAATATCCATACGATCGTAACTTGATCGTATCTCATAATCTGGATATCAAGCTCTCTCGGAATAACTTATTTACTCTCACTTTGCAAAGATTCACGAGAACTAGACATTCCTTATGGGAAGGCCCTTTCGGATATTCACTCCTACTCTTAGGGTACGCGATTCCCAGATGACCTAACATATATACTCTGCATGCTTCAGTATCATACCCGATCACTACCGCATGATCGCCCCATGGTTAAGGAAAACCTCAATAATGTCAAAGCATGACAATCTACACCGTGATGCCATGTAGACTCCGGTCCTAAGGATAATTACACAACCGTCACATAGTGTAACACTTATCAGTGTAAGTAGGTCAGTCTAACATATGCATTCTCTAATACACGTCCACGTACAGTCCAAGTGTCACTACACTTTGATAGACAAGATTTATCCATACCCTTAAAGATAGAAGACATCTAATACGTGCTAGCCTGTACGCACTGTCAAAGCCCTTTTAACAGTACATCAGCCTAGAGACATTTAAGTACCAAACTTGTTAAGGTGATTAGAGATCTCATCAACCATAATCACTATCATGGTTTCTCTATCCTAGTTTAATACTAAGGGCGTTATCATATACTCAATATCACAAATTGGTCTAATAAATAAACAAAGTATGTAATAACAAAAGTGCTTTTATTACTCATAATAAAGTCATTACATGAACTTAAATAGACTGTAACCGATCCGACCCGGTCGGATCCGGTCCAACCCGATTGGGTTTAGGACACCTATTCAACACATGCAATGAAGGTAAGTATAAAAGTACTCAATAAAAGGTAGAACTATTGAGCAATTAAGTTTCATAACGAAAGGTTTACATTATTATTAAGTTATATCGTGAAACCGACTCTAACTCTAGGGTTCACTTCATGCTCATCAACATGTCGTGAGATCATACATTTTTCCAGCTTAGCTTATCTTTGTTACATCAGTATTCAAGGGAACTACGCATGGTGCTACTTACCACGAAGTAACTGGGTGCAACCTATTAGTGGGTCACACTAATAACCATGGGGCTAGCCCCGATATTGTCGATGTTCGGCGAAGTCCCCCATACTCCTAGTGCCCCTCAAGGGCCAACAGATTTATTCACCTTATACTGACCACACAACACATCGCGATATATACTTGTGCCTTATCAAGAATAACATGATGTTTAGGCTTTTAACTACACAAGTATGTATATTAATAATAATTAACTAGCCACCTAAGTGTTTTCAAGGCATAACTCACTTAACAATTCTACTTCCTCACTTAGATAGCAAGACACAACATTCTTAACATATACACAGACATTTATGGATACTAATCCATCAAAGCACAAGGCCAATGATGTTCTCGACGGTCCTGAACTTCAACTCTTAGTAAGAATCCATTCGATGTTGGAACTAAACGCATCAATAGCTTAATTGATGAGAGACAACTTTGCTATAAATTCGTGTGCATTTTACCCCATATTTGTAGCCTATTCGATGTACTTTTGGAGTAGTTGAGTGGTTTTTATAGACATATTTCATCACGGGTTGAATCACGAGACGATAGGGCGTTTACGTCCGAAATCTCCATATTTTCGGTGAATTATGTGCGTTTCATTGACATTTGTCACCCTTGGGTTTTCTTGTTTTTATTTGTTATAGGTGCAGCGTGATAGAGGGCGTGACAAGGAGTACAACGATACAAAAATTGTCCAAAACAGAGTTTGTGTGAAAAAAATAACGCGTGACTCAAATTCAAACGTTCGGAAAAAAATATTATTATCTAATTTTATCGGGAGCCTGACTTTTGTGTTTAGTGGAAGTGAAGTCCAGCATTTTTCTCCGTATGCTTTCCAGTTTCCCCTTCAAATAAAAATAATGATAAGAAAAAATAAGAGAAAGAGGAAAAGCTGGGACGTGGCTAGTTTTCAATGGGGCCAACGCCCTATAACTCATTTAATGAAGCGTGCAAAGCAGAAGAGGAGAAGAGGACTTTTATTTTATTTTCCGGAAATTTCCGAAGGTTAATAGCGGGAGTCGGCCATTGTTCAATATAAACAAGCTACTTAGATCAAATTTCAATACATTTTTATGCAATTTATTTTTTTTCATAGCATCGACTATTTTTCTCCCCAATTAAAACAGCTTATTCGACTATTCTGTACAAATTTTTCCTTTCGAACAACCGTAGTTTTCTTTCGTTATTTTGCGATTGAAACACAACGAAGTAACGATTCGATTCGTAAATTGCTTCGATCTTTTTATTGGTAATTTTACTTATATTTTTATGATGAATATCATGTCTTTCTTTATGAGTTTCGGCGATTTTATTATTATTATTATGAGTAGCTAATTTTGTAATAGCTAAATTATGTGATGAACTACGAAATTAATACATAAACGATGATCTAGGGATGAGTAGGGCTTAAAAGTTAAATCTTTTGAATTGTTGTGTCCTATAATTTGATCTTAATGCTTGAATTAAACTGACCACTTGATTCATGATTACACACACGAGCTCTATAAATGTATTTTACAAGGGAGTGTGCGAAACAGAGTTTTGGGATTGCCATGCACGAACTAGTCGATTCATTCGTAGTCTGTTCCTTGGTAGGGTTATTCTAGCTAGGCCGTGAACACGGTGGATGTGGAGCGTCTCACAGTTTTAATCATATTAGGTCAATTAAATCCCATAGAGGGGACTATTGAACCGAATACATGGTAACTAGGTTGTGGTATTAGCGCCTAGGGACGAGTTTAGGAGATTGCACCCACAACACATTCATTAGAAATTATCGGTTGGTTGGTAGGTTAAGGCTCGTCCCTAGTGATTCGGTAAATGTGTTAAGAGTAGTGTTCTTGACCATAATTTAGCTATTCCTTTATCATACTTTTAAAGTTAGTATTTTTATCTTTTTCTAGCTATAATTACCTTCACCAATATTTGTGAGCCTGAACTAAATACGACCGTGACTGTGATACTTAACTGATTCCTCGTGGGATACGACCTTACTCGCCGTTGTAGTACAACCGACCCGGTACTCTTCCGGTTAAAGTTGGTTTACTATAATTTGGCCATCATTAATCATGGTTTGTTCATGTTTATTAAAATTTATTAGGTCAAGAAACAAAAATCCAGACACAACTCGGAGCCTTAGAAACCCCAAACCCAACATGAAAGGCCTTTGGCGGACGCCAGTGGCCTTTCGGCGGACGCCAATACAAACTAGAAACCAGCAGAAACACTCTGATGAAGACTAGAGGACGCTAGTTCCTTCCCGGCGGACACCAGAAATGTTCAAACCACTCGGACGCCAATAGGGTCGAGCAGCCCAGGAACAACATTTTTTCTGCACTTTTCTGAGCCCAACCCAATTCTCAACAAGTTTGACAACAAATTTACACTAAAACAACAGCAAAACTTGCACAAAACGTTACCAAACATCCACCAAACATTATAAAACTATAATTACTGAATAAGAAGACCATCTTACCTCAAATTCAAGACGAATTCATGCAATTCTTCAAGCTAAATAATCTCAAACTTGATCCTTCAACCAAAACCTAATTGATCAACAATTAAACCTAAATTAATTATGATCAAAGGTTTCTAAAAAACCTGTTCTACGAATCAAACAACTTAAATCATCATAACTCGATCAAATCTAAAAGATTCCAAAACTCCACGACTTTTTTTGAGTCCAAACGATGCCCTATTCGCAACGATCAAGAATCTCTAATCGAATCTGTAATCCGTCAAGAACCTTTTGAGAATTTTGAAGGGTTCTCCCTTGTTGGCTTTTATGTTTTCTCTCGACCTCTTTCAAAGTTCGGAATTTGTCTGTGTGTTTTGATCTCTGATAACTCCTCTGTTAATGGAGAGTTTTATTTTTCAAAATAAAATCTCCCATTAATTGCTAATTCCATTTCCTTTTTCTTTTCCTTTAAAAAAAAACTTAATCCCATAATTAATAAATATAATATTTCGTTTTCGTCAATTGACACGTCTATCATTTTCTGAAAATCGGAATATTACATTTTGCAACATTGGTTCTCACAATGATACTTTCAAAAAGTCGAGTTATTGGCTTAAAACGACTTTCACAAGTAAAAATTCTACCGTGAGATAAATATGGTGTAAATTATAGGCTCACATATTCAATTGGGTTTGGCGAAACAAAAAACAAACAAAAAATTCTTTGTCTTTATTGAATTATAAATTAGTCGTTCTTTGGCAAGGCATGGATACCGTCGATCACGAGTATATTTGGAGAGATGAGCCAAAAGAACCTATCTTGTGCAGAGCAACCATGGTAGTTGCAGCCGGGTCCTACTACCCAAGTGCAAGCTGATGGGATTTGGAAGCAGATTTGGAGTCTAAAGGGCCCTTCTCGAGGTAATTTTTTTCTTTGGAACCTTGCTCATGATGCCTTTCCTCTGGGAGCTTTGTTAGCAAAACGGCACATCATTCCTTCGCCGACATGCACTCTGTGTGGTGAAGATAATGAAACAATACTGCATACTTTTATGGATTGCCCAAGCACTCTTTGGTGTGTGAGTTTACCTCGGGAGTGTTGGAGTAATTTTTTTGGGGCTACAACAGTCCGGGACTGGATTCATATGAACCTTACTCGGCAGGTTACGCCACTATAAGGCACCACGGAGTGGAAGTATACCCGGAGGAAGCTCATGTGGAATCTGGATGTGGAGGAATCAATGCATTCATGACAACAAAGAAGATAGGCCCCCGGCCTCAATTTTTCTGTCACAAGTGGTGAAACGAGCAAAGTATCTTCGATTAGCTTGGGATGAGTTAGTTTGATGATTTTTAAAATTTTGATGTATATAGCTCTTTATAGTATTCCTGATGTAATTCGAGGACTCTTTGATTGCCTTTTGACTGTGGAAATAAAGTGGTTCGTTCTTTGAAATAAAAATTACTTGATTCAATGTTGGTGTAGGAGAGGTAGCAATTAATTTCTACCTTCACTCCCAAAACAAACCATTGACTAAGTATCCTCCGGGATGATGATACTATTTCCGATTCGGTTTCGTTTTATACCAGAGAAACCGAAATTTTCGGTTGTTATGGTTTATCCTACAAATTATCCGTAACTGGACCGAAAACCTTAACGAAATTAAAACTAAACCATTAACTAAACCATAACCGAATAAACAATTTTATCCTAACCTCTTATATCCAACATTTACAACTAGTTTTCATAACAAAAAATATTGTTTATAAAATAGTTGTATATAAGCGAACCGTCATCCAAACCGTTTATATTTGAATGAAAAAACGAGTATAAACCGATTAACCAAACATAATTGTTAAATGTTATTTCGGTTTTCGGTTAACTGAACCATACTAAACCGCATATTTTGGTTCGATTACAATAAATGATTGTTCGTTTTGATTTTGGATTTCAATGAGCCAAAAACTTTCGGTTTGGTTTTGCCATTAGCCACCCTAAACCGAACCGAACCGAAGCTTGTACACTGTTATGTGAAATACCAAAAGCTTTATATTATTCGTCAAAAAATATAGCCCTCTCGTCCCATTTTATTGTCCAAGTTTCTTTTTTGGTTTGTCCCAAATTAAGTGTCCATTCTGTGTTTTAATTGTCAATTTTTTTCATATACCCTTCCCTCCTTACATTATTTACAATACAAAGTGTGTGACATTAAATACTCCAACAACTTCTTAAAGGATATAAATGTAAAAATATTGAATCATTTAATGAGATTCAAAATATTAACTACATTTTTCTTAATCTGTGTGAAAAATCAAACGCGACAAATAAAATAGGACGGAGGGGTATATATATATATATATATACTAGTAGGAAAACATTGCATGGGAGGATGTGAATACTTGAAAATTAGTAGGATATGAAAATGACAACACATGTTAACAAAAACACTTCGTTGAAAATTGAAATGTGCCACTCAAAAAAAAATTGAAATGTTAGATGACATAATAACTGTAATGTACTATATAGTTATGATTATTATATGGTTATGATTATTTTTAATGCGATGGTAATGAATTTTGTATTGTAGTAACAACAAAGTCGGCTGGAAAACGAAGTTATAAATTACTACATGAAGTAATAAGATAGAAAGTAATTCATAAGTCCATAACCAGACCAAAAAAAATCTCAGAAGAAATATATAATATAGTTATCTTAACCAACGCATCTCCAATGGGGACTTTAATTTTTTTCTTAAAGCTTCATCACCATTGAAGGAGGATGATTGTGTAAAGCTTTTTATCAAAAAGGTTCATGTGCATTAACCATATAGGTAAATTTTGCCTGAGTTTTTGGTTGTAGGGATATATATATATACATATATGGGGTTAAATTGGAGTTAAAAGGTAATTAAGGGAATTAAAAGAAAAACTAAAGATGAGAGCTATTTTTGGAGAAATAACCCCCATCATGTGTAGAGGTTGTCAGAAAGGCTAATAAGAAGTTTTACGTTCTTGAGAACTTGAGAGCAAACAAGAAAGAAAAAGAACTTTTCCACTTATCTCACATGTTACTACTCCGTTTTCAGATCAAAGTAGAGCATCAGAATCGTGATTAGGACAACAAATTAACTTTTAAATCAAAACCAATCTACTTTTTTTTTTTTTTTGGAACAAAGATCTTTATTCAAACATGTGGTAAAAACCCCCAACGGGGCATTACATCAGGACGGTAAACTAGTTATAACAGCCACAAACTCAGACAAACATTAAAAAAGAGAAAAACCCACTAGTCTTGGATCCCCAGGCTAAACGGAGGTCCTTAGTTCGGATAGCTCTCGAAAAAACCTTTGAGTATTGAGATTATGTCTTCCCTATTTGAATCTGTTTTTTTTTTTTTTTTTTTTTTTTTTTAATTTATAAAAATTTATAAATAGATATCTGAATTTGAAAAGTGGTGTTGTGTTCATGAACTTTATCTATAATAAATTTCCATAAGTCCTGTTAAACAAAAAAAAAATTTATTTTGATATTTGTTACTATGAAATAGCATATCAATTAATCTGGACCCATTTATAAACATAGAAAGTACCACTATGTACAGTCACGGAAAGCCGTAAAAATATTCATTCTCGTATATTTATATGAATCACCACTTGAAGAAATTAATACCAGTACCCTATTAATGTGTTCAAAAGAAGAAATTTACTAGTATTAGATATGATACGACACGAGAGCATATTTTCACTTAGTATATTATTCCGATTCAAATTAAATTAGAAAACAATGAATATTATGACTCAGTCTTAATTTGAGTGTTTTTTCTTTCAATAACTGTCAGATGACTTTCCTATTATAATTGAGTTAGAAAAAGATCCACTACTTGAAATTCGGTTAGAATCAATCAATGCGGAAAAAAAAAACATATATTTAAAGGGTAAAAATGAAAACAAAAATGATGTGTACTATAATTTTTTTTAGTGGGAAAAGACATTCACTATGATATTATATGTAATCAAATAACAATTTTTCTTCGAAAGCCGTTTCAAATAATGTCGTAGCAATGATTTATTCAATAAATACGAATCGATTCATATTCAAAAACCTCAATGTTTCTAACATGAAAATTTAACTTCAATTTCAGTTTGACCATCAATTACCATCATAAACAATTTACTACACATAATTGGTTTATCATCTTCCTCCGGTGAAGCACAAGTTGTTAAACCTCTTGCGCAACTTTCCATCAGGAAGTCGCCCAGACCGTATGACATGCACATTACTTTTCTTCAAAGAAATTGGCACGTATCGAGAGATTGTGTTTTAAATGTGGCTTTACCTTTACGGGTGTTTCATGAAGGGGCGGATCTTGGATCCTTAAACGGAGACACTCATTAATTTAATTCAAAAATTTAAGGAAGCTAAGGAGATGGAATATTTCAAACCTATTAGCTTATCTAATTCAGTCTATAAGTTTCTCGCGTACAATTATCAATAGGTTGAAACCACTCTAGGGAATAGTACAATTCAGTCTATAAGTTGATCTCGTGTACAATTGTCAATAGGTTGAAGCCACTCTAGGAAGGTATTATTTCTAATCAGAGTGCCTTCATTGCGGAGTGTTTAATCATGAATAATTCATTTGTTTTCTTTGAAGCGTTTTATTCTCTTAGAATTGGAGCCCGGGGTTGCTATGAAGCTAGATATGGCTAAAGCTCTCGATCGAGTGGAGTGGAATTATTTAATATTTGTCATGCAACATATGGGATTTCCATATATATTTTGGTCATTTATATTCCGCATTTTATCTACGGTATCTTACATAGTGCTCATCAACGAAAAGCCATCGGCTCTTTTCCATCCCCTTGCCAAGATGCCGCCAAGATGACAGGCTTGTGTGGGCTCACAGAACAGACGAATGTTATACGGTTATAAATCTGGTTAATATTTAGCAGTTGAATTGAAGAAGGATATCCTTAGTGCGGATGCTTCATCGTCGCATGGGAGTGACCCAATATGGAGGCGTATGTGGAAAATTAAAGCTCCACCACTTCAACGGCCTCGTAACTTCCCCGAGACATACACTCCACCACATCAATACGCAATAACCATCCCACGGTAGAACATTATATAAAGAGGCCATCATCCTTATTCACATGGTATGTTCAATAATATACGATGCCTATACTTTTACATTCCCAACTCAAAGTTTTATAAAGTTTCTCTATCATCATACTGACTAGAGCATCGGAGTGGCATACCGGAGGCAAGCTCCGGGACTTCTCACGCCTTGTTTGTTGTGCAAAAGCTCTTTGGACTATTACCAAAAGGTCCAATTACCCAAATCAACACTTATTTTATACCCAAACTATATTCGATATTGTCACATACATAACAATAATATCACAATTTCTAGAAAATTAAAGTATGATTCAAACTTTAATTTCTTCTTCTCTAACCAAGAGCAACTCTCTCGCTACAAGAATTGGTCTTAGTTTACTTATGAACTCAACAAGAGACCTTAGTTTTTTAAGATAAGAAGTACTTGAATACTAAAGAGCAAGACCATAAACTTACGAAAGACATAATAAATAATATGTGTATCCGTATTAGTTGTATTTTTTTCTAACAAACATGTATTATTGAAAGTTTAGAAATAGATTATCATCGTTGAATCTTGATATAAATTATAAACATGTATAGTGATGTCTAAAATTTTAAGCCACAATTGACGTATGATAATCTTGTTTAACAAATATCGAATCGAGGGCGGGGAAGGGCCTTTGAGGGCCCATATAAAAGTTTAATATGCCTTAGCATATGGACAATACTGTACGGTTAGATAATTGTATTTGAGATATCACATAAGATCAATATTTAGGAGAATTAGACTCGTGTGGAGTTGGCAAATTGAAAACACAAAATAAAGAAACTACAAATTTAATTTTATAAAGTACTAGTTTCATTGTCGTTTGCAACATTTATTTTTTTATTTTTACCGGTAACTCAAATGGTTTAGAGAGAAAATCAAAACGCTTAGGTTGACCTTGAAATATAGTAGATTTTGTGATGTATAGCTAGCTGGTAAACTGATTTGTTTGTCGCCTTGTATTATTATATATATACATTTGGTACAATATGTTCAGATTTTATAGTACATATCATTCTTATATTAAAAAAAATAAGAATGGTATTTAAGGTTTATCAAAACATTATTTAATTCTTTCAACAAAAAAAAAAAAAAAAAAAAAACCCTTATTTAATACGAGAGACGTAATGTAAAAAAACTTATAAAACAAAAGAATAAGGAACGGAAGGGCATGAGGTGGGGCCCAATTGATTGCGTGAATCTGCTGGGGGAGGGGTGGGTAAAAAGGGCACAACATATTAGTATAACACCGAGTCTAGTGAGGTATATAAAGAGCGAGTCCTCCTGAGAAGCCCATTATATCGAATCGCATACTGTTTCTTCATTTCAATGTTCTTATTATACTGAGAGAGCCTGGTAATTCCCTCTTTTATAGGGGCCTCTGCTGCCTGTAATCAATCGGAGGAGGACTATTCATCCAGTCATGGCTACCAACAAAGCTATCAGCCTTGAAGAGATTAAGAACGAGACTGTTGATTTGGTAATTTCCTCCCTCACCGCCAAACTCCTCTTGATTTTTTTTTTTACCTTACTTTTCTGTTCATGATCTTGAATTTCTTTCTGTGATTCATTTCTCGCGTTTTTTCCCCCTTTCGATTTCTTTAAATCCTTGATTACGTGAAAATTCAAATTCATTCGATTTTATTTCGTTTTTTTTATGGATTAATTAATCTATCACTCTGCCGTATGCGCTGATTTACTTTTTCCGTCTGAAATCGACGTTTTCGGCGTTTTTTTTCACCGCGAAATGGTTGCGATGTTTGGCTTTCCCAGTGGTAAACTGTGTAGTTCAGAATCCATAGTGAAGCGGCTTTTTTTTTTCTCGGTAAGGGTAGGGAGGAGAATCCATATCTTATGGATCGATTTTCTTTTTTCTTTTTCGGGTTCATCAATTATCCTTAATCTTTTTTAATTTTCTTCATAGTTTTTTATTAATTTTCTTCATAATTTTGAATCCCGTTTTATTGCATTTTAGTTAGCACAATTTGATAAGAATATCCCAAAAATATTAATATATTTTCTTTTACTGGTATGAATAATTTAAAGATATGGCTATCACGCATGAAATTTGTTGCAAGTTAGGAGTAGAAAACTTGTGTATAACACGACACAGTTAAAGTGAGATATACGTACAACTTAACTTCTAGAATAAAGTGTTGCATACAAAATAAATACTTCTGTATATAAAATTGTCACAATAGATTTATATATATATATATAATTTATACAAAAAGGTACTATAAACAAACAAATGATGTTCAATGACTGCAAGCGGCGGGTAGGGACCCACATGAATTCCCAACCAGAAAAAAAAAAGCTTATTTTTCCGTGTTTTTATTTAACTTTTTTTTTTTTTGAAAGATATATATATATTTTTAATAGTTGGCCATCTTTATTCCCTGATCTCTATTGGCTATACTATAGACTGTAGCTCTCCTTAATCGATTTCAAAAATAAATATAAATACTATTCTCGCCCAAACTTATTTGTTAAAATAATATAATATTAAAAATTAAAAATAATAAAAAAATATTAATGTGTATTAGCTCTCCATTGTATAAAATAGTAGTAGTACTATTAGCTCTCCATTGTATTTTTTGGGGGAGATTATTGTGTGGTGTCTCCACACGGTGTTGAGATACCGTGTGGCACACCACACACCACACACCTTCATTATGTATTAAAACTGTGTGGTTTCGATCGTTTCACCCGTTATTTCATTTCAAATTCTCTCACCACACAATAACTTTCCATCTTTTGGGTTGTGTTTCGGTTAGCATTTAATGTGTCCTCACAGTGCAGTCGTCATTTCAAGAATACAATGGTTATCATTATTATGTTTACGGGAAATTTTTAGGTGGTATATATTTATGTGGTGAAGTGATCACTAAATGATCTGGACCACACAGTTTTTAAATTAAATTAAAGCGCGTCACGTCTTTTACCAACCCCTAATTTAGGAGTTACGAACAGCTGGTGTTTTTATACTTTATTATCAAAATCTGTCACTAAGAGGCGTTGTAGAATAGAATTAGTTTCCTTTTTTGCACATGTTATAATTTTTCTATTGTGAATCACACTACCACTTTTGTCGCTGATTTGGTAATTAACCAAAATACTTTGAATTAAGGATCGGGATTTATACGTAGGATTGAGATTTTCCACGTTGTTTGAATATTGGTGACGTGGATATATTTTATTTGTCTTCTCCTTAATAATTTTGCCGTGTTATTGCCTTCTTATATTCAAGAGATAATGTGGCTGCTACTATATACTACTACATAGGGGATTAAAAGAACATTAAACATGACCTTTTACACGTGTTGTGTTACTTTATACATACACAATTCATATATAACTATAGCTTATACGTAATTTATAGTAAAGTAAATGCTATAAGTAAATATAAGTTATATTTTTTTTTTGACTTTGTCCAAAAAAAAAAAGAAAAAGACCAAGGGCCAAGTAAGTTTTAGGTAATATAAGTGTAACTCATAAATAAAAATCATTTATGCAACTAGGTTATAATTGAAACACGCACAAATAAGTTATAGTGCAACCTACACATATACCTAGTATTATTAATTAAATCTACATTATTACAACATATTAGTAGCTTATTAAATTGAAGTATTCTTTACAACTTATACATAAAAAAAAAATTATAAACACACATAAGAATAAGTTATACCCTCAAAAAAAAACTTATTATAATTTTAACTATAGGTTATAAATATTTATAGCCGTAACTATAAATAGTAAAATGACTTATAACTTGTAAATACTCTACATGCATGTCTAGTACCCATTTCCAAGACCGACCGAACATATGGTGGGTCAAGCAGCAAGACCGATGATCTGTCAGTCTATTGTAGGCCGATGTGTCATGTTTGCCGTTACTATTCTATAACCAAAACTAACTAATACGATAATACCTCTTTAAGCTGTTGTTAAATGCCATCAATTTTATATATTACTACCGACGGGAATTCACCTTATTTAATCGAGTCCAGCTGTCAGAATTCTAATAAACAGTTTTATTTGTGTATTTATTTATTTCGTTGTTCTTGTCACATGGGTTCCGGGTGAAATAAACTTCATGAGCCACTGAACCGACCTAAACCATCGGTTCTTTAGTAGCCCGGTTTACTTTATTTACTTTTATGTATGAATAATGGTATAGGTATATAACCATAAAAATACTAGCAAATACTCTTAAACCTACCGGTGTTCGTTCATCTTTCTTGGTGCTGATTTGCCTATGGAAAATCACACTAGTACATCCTTTGTCAATAAACGAGATTAATATCAATGAATGAGTCGTAGATAATTCTGTTGTAGGAGCTCCTATTAAAACTTATCGTCACATGATTGTAACAAGTAGAAACAAACAAAACATATCTTGTCTTTCTCTCCACGTCGCAGTAATCCGACGGTCTGTTGTAATACCTGTAACAGTATTTTCAATGAGTCGGCAACATCATGAATGATTTGTAAATTGATTGTGCTACAAATGTTGTGAATCTTAATAATTTAGGATTTAAACAAAATTGTAGGAAATTATATGGTAATTTTCCATGGCACTTTATGCTTAGAAGATAAGGTTATTTTGGAACCTTTAAAGAGACTGGCCTATCTTTTTTTTATTTTGACGACTTTATGATAAGAAACCCATGACATATTACTTTTTAGTCTACTTTTTGTTTTCTTCTTTACTACTATTATAGTTTCACACGTGATGCCCTTCTAGCGTAGTTACTAATTTTAAGCCTTTATTTTCGCCAAAATTTCCTTCAAATTTTACTATCCACACGATATGGACAACTTGTTAGGGAATAAAGGCAAAAAATCCTCATGATTTTTAATGAGTACTTTATGTGTATGTGTTTTGGTTGCGTATCTTGTGCTATATGCTATCCAAATGTCCACCAACAATAGTGCGGTTGGCTGTAGTTGTACCGAATTTGGCATCTTTTATTTGTGGGAAGGTCAATTGAGTAGTAATACTTTGTTCCATTTTCTGAGGTAAAATAAAAACAGGGAATAAAGGCTATGCATCTTTAAGCTAGCGCGTGAAAACAAAACCACGTGAAATCCGGCGGCCTAGTAGCTGAAGGGAAAAAGCATGAGTATGACAGTTGAGTGGGTGGGAGGATTGTGATTGGTGGAATTCCATAAGCCATTCTTTTACATTAGTAATCTTAATTGCAGGGGGCCAATTTACTTTGGTGGGGAATCTCAACCTGAACACTCACATTGTCATACATGTGAATGTCTTTAGCTATAGTGTCTTTGATTAATTGAAATTGTGACTGCTAACTGATCCCAGTTTTCTTTTTTGGTTGGGTCATAAATTAACAATATTTGTTATCATCATAATTAATATATCTAGCCATATGTTAACGTTTAATTTGGTCATCATCTAACCACAAATTTACATACTTAGATGTATAAGTTGCATGAGCCAGTAAAACAATTCACC